>MVJL01006199.1:0-128014 GCA_002156465.1 Macrocentrus cingulum | reverse complement strand
TTTTCTTTTCCTGTCAAAAAAAAAAAAAAAAAAAAAAGCGTTAAATTATGGACAACCCCAGAATATAATTCTGTAATTTTAACCAAATAACAAAATTTACAATACAAACCAAAAAAAGAAAAAAATTACTACCAAAAAAAAAAAAAAATGCCCCGCTCGACGGAAAATTAAATCGAGACAAATTTCTTTCTTTTTTTTTTTTTTTATACACAAAATGTGGGCACAAATTTTCTTGCTTTTTTTTTTTGCACTATAGCAAAGTACGATTAAACATACAAATATTTCACGGTAAGAGAAAGAGATCATAAAAAACACTAACTAGAATCATTTTTCCCTTGTTTCAATAATCTGGAAGAGTTTGACATTTGTTTTTTGTTTTTTTTTCTTACACAATTAAAAATCGCTACGGTAATAAACAAAGAGTCTAAGGGTATTTTTACGCCTGGATTTCTTCTTTTTTTTTTCTTCATCCGAGCATAATTTTTTTTATACATCCGGCCGACGCCTTATCACAACGCGTGTCGATAAAAGTGGCAACATGGCGAGCTCCGATCCTCTTGGTCCTCTTAAGCTGCTTCAGGAGCTGAATTCGTTGTTGTCGGTAGATCGGGCACGATTGAGGGACGAGGGACCAGCGGAATTGGTGGGTCTTCGTCCTTCCGGTGGAAGAAACAGTTTTATTATTTTTTTTTTTTCAGGTATGTTTCGGAGTTTTTTTTTCACACTATCGACACTCACTGAACACAAGTCTTGGGCCCGGAAAAATCGCGACTGTGTGGACCCAGGTTCAATTTTTTTTTTTAGCAGCCGGCCGCGGCCCTTTCATTTTTTTTTTTTAAATGTCATTCGTCCTCGCAGCGCGGGATAATACGCACTAAAACATTTACTCAGCACTAGGTAAAATTAAAATTATTAATATTAATATTATTATTAATTATTTCATCTCTCGCTTCTTTTTTCACTGTACACGAAATGTCAAGAAGGATGCAGGTGGGGCGGCGACGACACCGTACTACTGGTGCCCGGAATTAGCGGTGATTGCTTTCAGCTCTGTTTTACACGCTTCCGAGGTGGCCCAATTGGCGGTATTTGTTGTGTCGCAAGTGCCCGAAATGCTTCTGCTATTAAGTGTGGATGAGAATTCACCATTGATTTGAAGCCCGTTGTGTCCATTACATCCGTCGCGTGTCTGCATCAATTAAAATTTATCGATTAATTACAGGTTTTTTCACATAAATAAATTAAGTTAAAATTGTGTATGACCAATCAAAATTAATGAATAAATAAAAAATATTGCTAAGGAAAATTCGAAACGAAACCATTGCTCCAAAAATCCCAATAAAAACTGTAGAAAAAATTTTTTTTCCAAACATTTAAAGTAAAAAATTGAAGAAATTGTTAAAAAAAAAATATATATTTTTGACTGCCTAACCAACTAAAACAACTCTACATATTTAAAAACATTTTTTAAGAACAAAAAAATCATCAAAAATTGAGAAAAAATCGAAAATAATGCCAAAAATCATCTAAAACTTTGAAATCGAAAAAAAAACAGTCAAAGTGAATTTTTTTCCCAAACCAAAAATTTTTTTTTTTTCGTTAATGAATTAAGAAAAATGGCTTACGTATTGATAAAGTCTATGGCTTGCGCCTTGAGTTGATCGGCGCTGTGGAGATCAGCGAGAATAAGAATATCCGCAGCATTTTCAATGGCCAAACTCGTGCAGAGAGCCTCCTCGCACATGACTTTGAGCCTCTCAAGTGCATACTTGTCGGCAGCCGCAAGTAAATCATCCGCCATTTTCTCCAAATTCGCCGCCTTTCCCGTGTAAATAAATCTCAACATTTCCCGAAGTACTTCATGGTCCACATCGGTTATGTCAACACGATTTTGCTTTCGTTCCTCCATTTCGTGTTCAAACATGGCGGAAAACACGGGACTACGCGCTGAAAATAAACAAAAAATAAATACAATCCTGTCTATAAATTCTTTTATGAATTTAGGTAAGAAAAATTTTTTCTCGGCTTTTATTTTGATAAATAAGTTTAATTTTCACTTTAAAGCATATTTTCAGTTTAAATAAAATTAAAAAACACAGTATTTAACTCAAATTTCTCATGAAAAAAATTTTTTATATAAAAAAAAAACTTCTATTGACTACAAAAAATATCGAAAAATCCAAAAAATTAATTTTTAATAAGTAAAATAATTGTTTTTCTTCATAAATTTTACAAAAAAAATAATGTTTTTTCATCAATTCCTAGATTTTGAGACCGTAAAAAATTTTTTTTCAGTCAAAAAATTTTTTTCTTTTAAATTTGGATTTTTTAAATGTAAATCTAATGGTAATTTTGATTTTTAGTAGAAAAAATTGATTTTTTTTACCTGCCAAAATGGCTTTGTGCGCTTGAAATTCTCGGCCACAAACAGTGAGCGTGACATCGCTGAATTTTTGGCTTTCAAAGAGAAGTCCGAGATCCTCCGCTAACCGGCACTCCGGTACTTTAAACTGTATCGTGTTGCTCTGACCGGAGATATTTACGCTGTCAGCCACGACACTGACCTGTGATAAATAAAGAAGAAAAAAAAAATAGGGTTAACAAACGATGAAAAACATCGTCACTGGATAAATATTGAAAATAATATCAACAATAAACATACAAAGGTATATACCTCACAGAATATCGTGAGTTTGTCATCAGGAAGGAGTCCATTGGCTTCATCTAGCAAAAAGTCTCGTCGAATGAATTTTTTGAAGCCCCAATCTTTCCCCTGGACAAACCTGTAGGCTCGTTGGCTCTCTAGAAACGATGAAGGTGAGGAAAAAAAAAAAAAAAAAGAAATAAAATAAATTTTTTTTTGCCTTGATAAATTTGAAAAAATATTAAATTAATTTTTCACTGACCCATAGCTTTGGTTTCTTCTCTTTTGGCATTAAGAATAGAAAATTTGAACTTTGCTCTGACTTCAGATTTGTTGCACGACACAAGAAGTAAATAGAGTGATAAGTAATCCTTGCTCTCTTCATCCAGACCCTTTGGATTTACTCTCAGGCACCTGAAAAATAAAAAATTAATTTCTTTTTTTCAAAATCAACTTTCTTTTTGTGAAAACCGGATATTTTTCTGCATGAGTTGAAGTCAAAGTCAGAGGTGAATTAGTTGGATGTAAAAAAAAAATAAATAAAACTGATTCACCCGCTTGAGAGACAATAACAGTTGAAATCCTGTCAGCACCAGTTTGCAATGAAAATGTCAGGCCACGCCATCACCCATTAAAGTTAAATCAATTCGGTCAAATCTGGATCATACAGTCGGAAATTTAGTAATAAAAAATTTTTCGATCCAACTTTATTGATGAGTATCTTAAAAACTACTATGACTACTGGATTTTTGTACAGGACATTTTTTGTAGGGAATTTCAAGAGCTTTAAAAAAGATTTCGAGTAAATTATTGGTAAATCTATTATTTTTCGAGATATTTAAATAATAATACAGGAGCAAAATTTTACTATATCAAAAAAGTTGAAAATGACAATTTTTGGTTTTTTCCAAATATCATCTAAACTATTGAAGTTATGGAATTTTTACACTGAAACTTTTTTGTAGCTCTTGAAACAGTCTTTGAAAAAGGTTCAATACAAAAAAAAACCCTATTTTGAAAATTTTTTAAGATATCGTGGTATTAAAATGCAAAAAGGCGTAACCTATTATTCTTTTAGTCAAAAAATAGTTATTTATTGTTTTTTGAGTTGAATCCAATTTAACAATGAGTTTTATAAAGGTATAATAAGGAACGAAAAAAAATTTTATTCTAATAAAATTTTCAATGGGAAATCTCGATGTTTTACTGGTTTTTTTCAGTTTTTCGCAGATAATTCGAAAACTAATCAAGATAACGCAAAACATCATAAAACTTAATTGATGAGAAATTCACTTTCCTACAAAAAATGTAAAATAACATTTTTTAATATTTTGCATTGTTTTCGAGATATTTCAAAAAATCAAAATTTCAAAAAACCGGTAATATCTCAAAAACTGAGAGAGATACAGAAAAAATTCATCAATCATTTTTTGTAGAAAATTGAACCCCGAAAAATTTAACCCTTACAACATTTTTCATTATCTCAAATATTTACCGAGTTATTGCTAAAAATCGAAAAAAAATCACCAAAATTGCCAAATATCCAAAGGATACAGCCATTTCAAAAAATTTCTCAAAAACAAATTTTTTTTTTCCTCTCAACTAAACATTTCAAAAATTAACAACAAAACTGAAGTGAAAATTTACAAGCATATGCTTAAACAATATTAAACATTAAATATAAAAATTTCATCTCGATGTAACCATTTCCAATTTTGTCACCAAAATGATTCACCTATTAAATTTGAATCAAAAAATATTATCTCTGCTTAGTTTTAATTGTATTTCAAAAATTAATTAAAGAATTTAAATTTAATTCAAATAATTTTTTTCAATTAACCAAAGATTAATTTTTTTATTATCGCTTTTAAATGATATTTTAAAAATAACCAAAATTAATTAATTAGTAAATTAAAAAAAAAAAAAAATTTTACTCCATTTTTTATCGTTCAAACTTAAACAAATTTTTTTTCTATCAATTTTGCGAAAATTAAAAATTTTTTGAAAATTCTCGTTTTTTTAAATATGAAAAATTACACGAAAAAAAAAATGTCAAAATAAAAATTTACAACTCATAATTCCAACAATTTTTCAAACAAATCCACTAAATAAACTTACCATTTGAGTTTATCATTGGCTCCGGCCGAGAACGTGGATGACTTGAGTACTTCTCCCATCTCTTCCCGACAAAAGCTAAAGTTGTTTATCGTCCACATGTAGCTGAACTTCACCACCTTCACCTGTGCACATAAAACCTTCAAATGCAACAACACGTCAGATTGGATCCCGTGTAAATATTAAACATCATCTTATTATATCAATAAAACCCCTTGAACAAAAAAATTGTATACTAAAAATTTTACCAATTCCAACGAGATTGTTTGATAGATTGCATTTTTTTTTGTATCCACGACAGTAAAGCGAAACAACGCCATAACTATAGTGGCAGTGACGTGACACTGAATTCACGGTCATTTAGCACACGTCAGAGAACGTTATTTCCACGTGCGAAGTCAGGGCCACGTCGATCAGTCTTTTACGTAACACTCGACACTTATTAGACAACGTGATACGGGCATAACGGTTGTGGCGACACTCGTGCAAGCACAATAGTTGAATAAATCACTCGGGGCAATACTTGAGCCTAGTTTGGCCGATAAGAAGGCCTCAAAGGCCAAAAATCAAACGACACAACTGTTATATGGAGAATTGCTGATGTGAAGCGAGACAGAGCGAGGAAAGATTAAGCAGCAGAGCTCTACTCAAGTGGTGGAGGAAATAATGGTGGAGGACGAGGTCGAGCCCCCCCAGGAGTCAATGATCCCTGACGTCAGCGGCCTGCTGGCGACCTTGGCGAACGGAGCCAAATCTATTCGTCTAGTTGATTCTCGCCTTGGACAGGTTCAACGACCCAAGTTATCATCCGCGAAGTCATCGAACGATAGCGGAGCAGTTGAGAAAAATATAATTCCCATGAATTTGGGCATTTTTTGCGCGATAAACACACACAAAATGAAGTTTGAAATTCGGAAAAAATGCGATTTTTTCGTCAATATCTTGATAACTAAGGGAGATATTGAATTTTTTATAGAGATCTTTTTTGTAGATTAGGAAATTCTGGTTAAAAAAGGTTCTAAGGATTAATTTTGTATTTTGTACCAATTTTGAGATATTGATGATAGAAAAATGTATTTTTGACTTTTTGTCAACTCGATATTTTTACAATTTTTTTTGTTATTTGTAATTATCTCGAAATATAACAGAGATATCAAATTTTTACAAATAACCTTTTTTGTAGTTTAGAAAATTCTGTTTAAAAAAGATTTTGTGAAAAAATATCATATCTCTCGCCATTTCTGAGATATTAGTGATAGAAAAATAGTGACTTTTGAACTCGATATTATCGCAAAGTTTTTATTATCTTAATTATCTCGAAAACTAATAGAGATACCGAATTTTTGTATAGAATTGATTTTATAGCTAGAAAAATTCTCTGTAAAAATGATTCTCGGTAAAAATCTCCTAGTGTTAATAGTTTTTTAAATATTTGTGAAAATAAAAATTTGAAAATTTTTAAGAGTGAAAAAAATGCAAATAAAGAATTAGGTAGTCGAATATCAGGTGGCCGAAGAGGAAGTTTGAGGGGGTCTCGCGGTCGACGCCCTATGAGTGTCGTTCAACTCGTTACCACTCCCGCCAATCGGCCTTGAATCATCCTCCCGTGTCCGTCTACGGTGTTGGAGTTCATGTGGCAGACACGCTCGAGTTTCCGGTAGCATACGGCATCGAAAGCTCAAAAAACCGAAAGTTCCATGAAAAAAAATACAATTCTCACAGAGTAAAAATCAACATTGGGCGACTTTAGCGTCTTTCGAGACCGCAAGCAAATCTCGCAGGTCATTCACTCGCACGGACAGTAAAAATAGACCCACAGAGGCGCGTACGCACGTTATTCCCTCGAAAAATTTTGTACAACAGCGAAAAAAAAAAAATGGAATTTAATTTAATTTCTGTATACGTTAACTATTAAAAAATATCATTTGAAGCTCGCGACCATTTACTCAACCATACGTACCTGTGTGTAACACCAATTTTCGGCCACTGGGGTGTTGACTTCCGGTGGTGGTGGGCTCGGCACGCGGCTCACCGCCATGCTACTGCTGCTGTGCAAATTCGAGCTGACCCGCGATGTTTGTGGTGCACAGTCGCTCACCGCAAGTCTGTAAAAAAAAAAAAATTTTGAAAAAATTAATTTTTTTATTCAAAAAATCATAAAAAATTCAACATTTTATCACACAATAAACTATAAAAACCTATTTAAAACAACAAAATAATGATTTTATAAATAGTTTCACATTTATAAATGAAAAATAATTTTTTCCGAATTGAAAAAAAATTTTTTTTTACTTGAATAACAAAAAAAAAACATAGAACACTTAAAAAAATCATTGCAAATAAAAGAAATGATTTAATAAAAGTATTTTTAACTTAATTGTTGAAAAAACTAATTAAAAAACGATAAAATATAGTTTTTCATATTAAAACATTAAAAAATTACTGAATTACAATTATTCTAAATATTTAAGGTTGAAAAATATTTTTTAAGGGATTAAAAAATTTTTTTTTCACTCAATAAATCAAAGAAATATTATTTAAGACGTGAAAATGATTTTTTTTTTAAATAACGATTGGAAATTTTAGAAAAAAAAAAGGATTTTTTACGTGGAGAAAAGGGGCGGTATGCAGGGCACGCGATGGTGCTCACGTGCCAAGTACGGAACTACCTCGCGAGGACGTTAGCCCGTGAGGTTCATCGGACCTGTTTACGCTCGAGCAATTTTACGCGACGTGGAAATGCAGTTGGCCAGGTTTTTAAGAGGGATTAATTCGCGGTGGCAAAGATTTGAGCACACCAGCAGTAACACACAGCAAATACAAAGGTATAAAGCTCTAGTTTGTCACGTGTGTCACGTGCAAGCACCACTACAGTGTGATGTGACTAGCAGTGTGTCGTGGAGTGCATTAGCCCCGCAGGGTCATCGGACCTGCGCTGAGGAAAGTATACTGCTAATATCACTGCTTGTATTATCTTCTGAGAATTTATATTTCACTGAGGGGAAACGGAAAAAAAAATCAAAGCGTCGTGATGGTCTTTGAGTCGTATTTTTGCTGATGTGAGCACAAACCGGAAAAACACTCGACTGTTATGAATGATGATATAAGGGTGCTTTCACGTGAATTTTTAAGGAACCACCGGCATTCATTTAATATTTACTGAATGCAATTAAATTGCACAGAGCTGGAAAAAAATGCCTGAGAGAGTTTTGTGAGTAAAAGTCAATAATGTGCGCTAGATTCTTTTTTCTTCTTTTTCTTTTGTAAATATCTCAACAAATACTAGGTTTAGAGGATTTTTACAAGAAAACATTTTTTTAGAGCGTGAAATTATTTACAAAAAAGATTCTCAAGTAAAATTTTATATCTCTCGCAGTTTTCGAGATATTTCGTGTAGAAAAAAAGTCCATTTTTTGCTTGGAATATTTTATGAAAAAACTCGAGTTCTTTTAAAATTATAAATATCTCGAAAATTACAGTAGCTACAAAATTTTTTCAAAAGACCTTTTTAGTAGCTCTTGAATTTCTCTACAAAAATGCTTTTATAAAAAAAAAATGTAAACTCAAGCGTTTTAAAAATATTTAGAAAATAAAAAAAAAGTATAATTTTACCCGACTAAAAAAAATGAAAAAAAAAAATTTTTTTCATTCGTAAATATCTCAAAAACTACGATAGTTACAGAAATATTTCAAAAGACCATTTTTATAGTTCTTAAAATTCTTTACAAAAAATGTATCAACAAAAAAATTGCCAGCTGTCAAATCCTCCGAGATATTGACAGTTGAATAAAAAACCAAATTTCAATAAAAAAAAATTTTTTTTTTTTTCAATTACACTCATAAAAATTGCAATTGAACGGTCTTACTGCACACGGCATTTAGTCTGCCACAACTTTCACTTGCCGCCCACGAGTCTGGAGAGTATAGAGTGTGAGAGTTTGCGGAAGCTTGCAAAATTTTAATTGCACCAGTCGTTGCACACACACACAGCAGCAGCAGCAGCACGCTAAGTAAATTAATCAATTGTCAACTAAAAAATGAAATAAAGTCTATATTCCTAATTTACGAGATTGGGGAAAGTTAAAAAACAAATTAAATAGGCATGAAAAACAAAATTGTTGGCAGCAGCAGTGAGAATGCCATGCAGACGACCGAATCTTCGAGGGAAAGTAGAACGGGCGACCGGTGAAAACGAGGAAGTCGAGTGAAAACTACATGAGCGCTGAAACCTCGTAATTATAGTGGCGACTGTGCTTGCCAAATCAACCCGGGGAATATTTGTTTTCGTTCCACTTCTCTTACAGAGGATTATCCGTTGCGGATTGAAATAGATCAATTTCCGCACGCGGTCATCACGCAAATATCAACTGCCATATGGACGCGAGTAAAATTAGTTGGATATCAGAGTGACAAATTGTATGTCATTAAAAAACGTGAGACAGATAAATGCGCCATTTAATTATAGTCATTTCCAGCAGCAGGTAATCACGAATCAGTTGTGGAGAATTTTTTCATATGCCTCTCCCCACTTGTCATTTCAATATTTCTCATCTTTATACGATGCGCGCGCGAGCGACAACGATGCTGCTGGTGCAATTAAGGCCAGCTGATGAAAATCAATGTGGAACGCATGGCAATCAAATCTAATCTATCTTCACGCATCCATGTTTAAACATATGCCAAGGTTGGAAATTTTTTTAAATCGTTTTTGTACGTTTAAAATTTTATTTTTCGTACTGAAAAAAAATTTATTTTTTTGACTTTATAAGGATTTACTGTATTTATTGTTTAAATTTTTATTTTTAAAACGAGATTTTTATTAAAGAGGCTATAGGGGTGGATCAGTAGAGGGAATAAGAATGGTTATTTATTGATTGAGTTTTAAAAAGGTATGATAAAGAAGAAAAAAAAATTTTTGTTTTAGTGATTTTTTTAGTTTTTCGCAGATAACTCGAAAACTAATCGAGATAACGCAAAATATCATATAACTTAATTGATAGAAAATTCACTTTCCTACAAAAAATGTAGAATAACATTTTTTAATATTTTGCATTGTTTTCGAGATATTTAAAAAAATCAAAATTTCAAAAAACCGGTAATATCTTAAAAACTGAAAGAGATACAGAAAAAATTCATCAATCATTTTTTGTAGAAAATTGAACCCCAAAAAATTTAACCCTTATAACATTTTTCATTATCTCGAATATTTACCGAGTTATTGCTAAAAATCGAAAAAAAAATCACCAAAATTGCCAAATATCCAAAGGATACAGCGATTTAAAAAAATTTCTCAAAAACAAATTTCTTTTTTTCCTTTCAACTAAACTTTTCGGAAATTAAGAACAAAACTGAAGTGAAAATTTACAAGCATATGCTTAAACAATATTAAATATTTAATATAAAAATTTCATCTCGATGTAATTATTTCCAATTTTGTCACCAAAACCTCCTTAAAAGATTCACCTATTAAATTTGAATCAAAAAATTTTATTTCTGGTTAGTTTCAATTGTATTTCAAGAATCAATTAAAGAATTTAATTTTAAATCATATAAATTTTCTCGATTAACGAAAAAACTAATTTTTTTATTTATTGCTTTTAAATGTCTTAATTATACCAAAATTAATTTATTTATTTATTGATTCATTATTTCAATTGTTTATATTTATTCATGTCATTAAAAAAAAAATTACTCCATTTCCGAGGTTAATTTTAAGCAAAATTTTTTAATCAATTTTGGAAAGCTAAAAATTTTTGAAAATTCTTGCTTTTTTAAGTATGAAAAATTACATGAAAAAAAAATCAAACTTCAAACTTTTCAATTTTTTTCATCGTCCAAAATGTCATTCAAATAAAAAAAAATGTGATTTTCCAAAATTTAAGTTGAGTGTAAAAAATATTTAAAAATCAATTTCCAAATTTTTTTCATTTTAGCAATTATAGAAAATTTTCTAATGCTAAAATTAACATTTGTCATTGGACATGAAAAAACTTCAAATTAATCATTCATAGATGACTTATCGTTGTAATATATTACAGAAAATTCGTATTAATGTGAAAAAAAATTTCAATTCAATTTTTATTCATTTAGAATAAATAAAAAATGTAAATAATAAAAAAACTAGAACAAAGAGTGTGTTTTTACACGCATCAGATGAAGAGCCAAGTTTCGCAGGACAGAGAGTAGTGTGGACTATGCAGAGTCAAGGCTAGTTGGCTTGAGGCGAGTGTGATAAGACAAAGGCTAACTCTGCTCAAGGGCAGAGCTAAGCAACTACTATATATACGCCACGCGTCGCCTAGGCGATCGTTACAAGAGACCAATAGTGCATATAATTTCCCGCGACGAAGAAAAAAAAATCACCTAATTATAAAACATATACAAAATTGACTCGGCCGGTACGAGAGTACATAAGTCTGTCTCAGCTCGTGATAAATCAGTAGAGCGAGACAGCAGCGCAGTTATAAATCGTTGGATCGGCGGGCCCCGAGGGAGTCGGCGGGAGAAATCCAATCGATTGCCGAACAATCGTCAGCCATTATTCTTCCATTACCCACAGTTGGTACACGCGCGCGCGCGCGCCAGTGCCCCACGTGAGTGATGAAGCGCTGTAGTACATACGACATTTTTTTTTATTCGTTTTTTCAATCAAATGGCCGATAAATCCAGACACTTGTTTGAAAATCCGGACAATCATTCCAAAAGATTTTCTCTTCTGTTTGAGCAATCCGGAAAAATTCCACTATGCCATTGGAAAATAAATATTTTTCTACTATTGAATTCAAAATTTTTGTCAATTAAATAAAAATGAAAATGAAAATTACCTCCAACTAAAAAACTAAAATTCGAAATATTTTTTATCAATCGTCAAAAAATCAAAAATTTCAAAAAATCGTAAAAAAAAAAAAATTTTTTAGGTTCCTAACAAGGGTATAACAAAGCCTAAAAATATTTCTTTTCAAAAATGGATTATTTTTTAATTTTTAAAGAATTTTTATAAAAATTAAAAATTTTTGTCGTTCAAAAAATCGAAAACGAAATTTTTCGATTTTCAAAAAAACAAGAATTTCTGAGAGTTTTAAAAAAGAGAGGGAAGAGAGTACCACCAATTTTAGGAAAAATTGAAAAAAAAAAATTGATTTTTTGTTATTTAAAATTGATGATTTTGTTTAAAAAGGTTAATTTTTTGATGGAAAAAGAGGGCATAAATTTGTAATTTTGAGAAAATCCAAAAAAAGTCGATTTAAAAACAATTTTTTTAGTTTGATTTTATTTTATGAAAAAAAAAATGGAATTTCATTAAAATAAATAATAATTTATTTATGTTTTATTATTATTATTATTTATTATTATAGGAGAAAAAATTGCGGTGCGATTGACGGTGGATTAGATGGGTGTATATGGGACAAGCTTAACTATAGATGTGATAAGGGTATGTGTGGTGAGTGATAATAAAAGTAAAATCGAGTTATCAATATAGAGCTGCAGTGTGTCATTTCCTGGATTTATCATCGGACACCACTTCACGGAATATTATTCTCGCTGCGGGAAGCCAAAAACACTTGGCTCTCATCACCCAAACGATAACAAATGCGTCGTTGGCGCATATTATACCCCAGTTAAACACGTATATATGTTGGTGGGAAAAATTTTTGTTAAAAATTATACCTCTTGGCACACGTGTGGTATTTCCTGAATAATCGAGAAATATAATTAGATATAATAAACCGCAAATATATTATATAAGTACTTTTACTTAATAAAAAAATTATTAATCTCACTTTCAGGTTAAATATCTTAAAAATAAACATCAATATTTTCAATAAAAAAATTTTTTTTAAGTGTTTTTAACGCTGACGACATTTTTACAATAATAAAAAATTTTTTTCATCGATAAAAAAAGAACATAATTTTCATTGTGTTTCTTATCAAAATTCCTCATGAAGAACAGAACAATTAAAAAAAAAAACAAAACAAAACAAAACATTTAAACGTAAGTTCTTTTTTTTATCATAAAAAAATTTTTTTCAACCTGTCAATTATTTTTTTACAACTAAATTTTTCTTGAATTTTTTTTTCCAACACACACACGTCCTAAAAATCCCTCAAAACTTCAATTTTTCGCTTTAAACCTTTAAATAAACAAATCCTTGTGAAAAATTCACCAAAAGTGTTGCTAGCAGCACTTGAACCCTCTAAAAAAAATTGAAAAAAGAAAAAAAAAACTATCCAGAGAATCCAACACGACAATTCACGTCGAACACACTGCGAGGACGGAATGTATATCGTGCGAGCGTACACGGGACGACGAAGGACCTCGGCAAATTGGCCGTGAGTCCCAAGGTCGTCCGGTATCCCACGTCCGAGGGGCACTGGCCCCGCTAGAGCGCGAGAGTGCAGCTGAGACGCTGACGCTCGCATCAAAGGGTACATCATTTTTCCCATACGAAAAATTCGGCAAAAAAATTAAATCACCCCTTAAAAAAAACCACTCCACATACATAAACAAGGTATGAATTTTGTTATCCCCTTTTTCCGCGGGCGAGTGATTGAAGATGTGGCGAGCGAGTGGGATAATAAACGGTTTTATGTGCACGGATAAAACCGGCGTGTTGACGATTATGCAACAGCAAATTTTCACTTCCGTATCTTGAGACAGTGGAGGGGGTTAAAAATCTGCAGACATCAAATATACATGCAGGAATACAACAAAAAAACGATAAATTTTTTTTTTTTCAAGAGAAAAGGGATTACTATACGAGATTTATGCGATGCAAGACATACAAAACGAACACGGCCCTGTACCCTTGAAACGAAGGTTGTATGTACACCGAGGACACGCTCTACCCTCACCTCCCTTTTTCCCTCCAGCGCTTTGTGCCCGCGCCCGATCGATGGCCGAGAGTATTTTTCCGATTTCATTTTTTTCCCCATCCTCAATTCAAACAATACAATCAACGACAAAAATTTTCCACTTGCAAAAAAAAAAAAAACAATTATCAGGGTCAGTAAACTATCGGCACTTGAAAAAAAAAAATTTTTCCCCGCTGAGAATATTTTTCTGGCGATAAATCGACAGCTGCGCTCGGACAAAGGACGCCCGGTTGCCCAGAACGTCTCAGCACGTACGAATAATCGATATATATCGCGTGTAAAGCGATAAAACACGCGTAATTAATAAGAAAAAAAAATCAAGCGAATAGAGCAGCACGTGGCACATACACACACACATCGGAGGCGAGCAGAAAACTTGGCGCGAGCGACATTTAGCAAGAGAGATTGTGTCCGATAAGTTCAAGGTATTGCACGTGGTCATCTGAAGGTAAGAAAATAAAAAATCCTCAACCACTTCCTCGAGCCCTTTTACCAGCGGTAAAAAAATCAAAATCACCTAAAAATACAATGGAATTTATCTCGATCACAAACACACTGCACAAGTGACTCATCGTCGCGAGCAAAGTGCGCAAGTTGAATGAAATGTCGTTTCAATGGCATTTTAAAAATTTCATCCCAAGATAATTCGCAATGATTAAAACGTGATTTATTCAACTGCCTAGTACGTCTTTACAATGATTACAATTTTTTGTTTAAAGACTTTGAAAAAAATATAAACAGGGAGCGGAGAAATCGAAGGCAACTGTGGGGGCCAGGCGTAAATAACGGGCTTGAGGTTACAAGGAGGTCGATCCGGGTTTGAATCGCGGCCGATAATAATTTTCGAAGCAATTGGAGAGCGCGCGAGGCATTAAGCAGGCTAGCGCGCTAGTCTGCAGCCCCCAGCTGAACTCGATATCGCACACTGCACATTAAGTCGACCTTAATTGTGGCTGTGGGCGAGAGGGACAATTAAAAAAAACACACACATACCTCGCCAGCGCCATCCTGACATGAGACAGTCCGGCAGTAGGCGTGCGAGTATCCAGATAAGCGACGAGAGTTTTATGGTTAAATCCCACTGGACACATGCGCACGTAATATCAATCCGCGGCCGCAGTGCAAGCCTGACATATCCACACTTTCCACCCGACACAAAGCACCTGCCCGAGGCAAAGCCAGCTGCGAGAGACGAAAAAAAACTAAAGGCGCACACGCGCTTTTGCGGCTCGGACGACTACTGTGCGACAAGCAACTGCGCGCGCGGCTCAAGTCCGACTCCGACCTCGGTAGTGGCACGACTGAGGTCTCAGCGCATCCACTCTGCTCACTTCCCCCACTCGGCGCGCCACTTCGGGCCGTCTCGGGCGGCTCCGCCGGCCATCCGCCTGCGCGACCCTTCCCCTACTCGAGCCACGACCTCGTGTCGCGCCCGAGACCCGCGATGCGATGGTCCTCGAACCAGGGCCGGAGGAAATGAAACGCACACACACACATACGGCCCCTTCTCTCTGTCGAGGCTTTGAGAGACGACGACAATGAGAACGGGACGTTTTCGGGCGTTATTAATGGAACCGTGACGACGAGATCGAGGAATCACGCACACACTGCTCGCGCGCTTTTTACCTAACGGTCAAGTATTGGTCTACTTTTCGCGCAGGTTTTTTTCCGTTTTTTTCGGGAGTATTTTTAAAACATTTCGCGTGTGCACTTTAATGCTAATGCGCATCGGCCGTCCAATCGGCACGTGCACGAGCACGTGCGCGCATCGCGGCGTGCGCCGACTGATGAAAGCGAAGGGGGTATATTCACTACACATACACGCTTATTGCGGTTGGTTTTTGAGATGAATTTTTATTCGTTATAGGTAGATGTTTAACGAGCAGAGGGTTTTCACAGGTTAGAGCGCGAGAGTGACACAGCGCACGCTTTTAGAAAAGATGTGATGCAGTGTATGCACGGCTCCTTTCATAACGCTAACGACTCCCGCGGTTTTAACATCATAATGCCACGGCCTTCGTCGTCACTTAAGCGCCGGCCTTGCCTCGCAACTCATGGGCAGGAGTTTTAGACTTCTATTGACTGTTATCCAACGTACGACGAGGCTAGACCCTCACCGCGATTTTAATACAGTCAGTTTTAACCTTTTGTATAGATGTGTGAGGAAAAAATCTCGGAAATGCAAAACTCTCGGATATATGAGACAAGAGGACTCTATTATAACGAAAACAATTATCACGCGAGATTTCGCTGTCGTTCAATCGTGTCATGAAAGTACTTTTTTTTTTTAGTGAATAAATTAAAAAGCTCCTAACACTTGTTCATATGAAGATAAAATTTTTTTTTACCTTCATTCACTCTGTCAGGTAAATTTTAAATTTGCAAAATGTCGAAAAAATATTTTCAACGATAAAAATAGCGTTAATAGTGATTTTTTGTTAAAACACTTAACTTTTAGATCGCAAAAGACTGAAGACGATTTTTCCGGTTGAAAATAATCAAGCAGTGTGTGAGAAAATCGATGGAGCTTAGTCTTCTCGCGGATAAAAGGCTTTGGCATGTATTATACATGAATGAAAATGTGCTTTGGGTTTTACAGTCGAACTGTCGCCATGGCCGCCATAGAAACTGGGGCGTGTAGCAGCGACTAAAACGACGATGATTTTTTTTTTATCATATCTGATATATATAAGCTTTAATTCGGCCTTTGTCCTGTTCTCTGAGAGCGAAGGATATAGATAAGCCAAGTGGCGTTTATGAAACTAGTTATTACGCAAAGAGTTATTATATTGTGTTTTAATGACTTTGGATTTCGTGTATGGAATTTTTTATGCCTTCGTACACACATTTCCGTTGACTGCTATGCGCGCGCGCGGTCTGCACTCTCGTGAGCATATAGGCCCCCGGAGGCGTGCACTATTGCCGCACACGTGCTTTCTAAAGCCTATTTACACCGAGTTGCACCACCGCCGAATGTGGTCTGCTGCTACACGGCAAGGGCCACTCTCGAGAGGAGTATCCCTTCACTGGCGCTCTCGCGCGCGCCAATAAGTGTCTCTGTCGCTACTTTCGCAAAGTATAGATATATTGCTTATACATATATATTGTACTTGCTCGCTCGCACGGTTTGGCAATACATTTTGACTCGCGCGATAAATTGTCCATGGTTTTACGACGTAATTAAGACGTGGAAAAAAATTCTAACTATGCTCGTTAACCCGCAGCGTCTCTCGCATCTGTGTTAAAAGGTTATAAAAAATTTTTTAATCGAGATTATTTAAATGTAGAGGATACACGCGAATTTATCATAGTTAGATAACGTTATTATATATGAATTTTGGTCTGTTTTTGGCTTAGCAAAGTATTTATTTGGAAAAAAACTGATTTTGAAAAATTGAAAATTTATAGGAAATTTCATTTTAGCAGATAGGGTGTTGAAAAGGGGGAGAGGATAATCAAAGAAATTTTTTGAAAACATTAAAAAAATTCGGATTTTGGAAAATTCAAGATTTGACTGATATTTTCGAAATTTTGGAAATTTCACTTTAGTAAGCTGGAGAGTGAAAAAGAGACCGGGAACGGGGAGGTTATAGAAAAATTTTTTTTTTAAGAAATACTTGAAAAAAATCGAAAAATTTCGAATTTTGGGAAATTTAGGATTTAATATTTTTAAAATTTTTAATATTACACTTTGGCAGGTGGTGAAAAGAGCGGGAGGCAACATAATCAAAAAATTCTTTGAAAATATACTCAAAATAAAAATTCGAAAAATTTTTAATTTTAGAAATTTTGAAAATGAACAAATACTTGAATATTTTTGATAGTTCTTGAAAAAGAAAATTCTTGAAAAAATTTCAAAAACATTCGAATTTCAGAAAATTCAAAATTTTAAACGGTCAATTTTTTTTATACTAATTTTAAAAAATTTCAAAAGTCGTGTAACTAAGTATTTACAGATTTTTTTTTCTGTTCAATAAAAAAAATAGAAAAAAGTTCGATTTTTTTTTTTTTTAATATTCAAAAATCTCGAATTTTTCATTTTTTCCCACTTTTACATGAAAAATATTTTATAAATGTAAAAAATCAAAGAAATCAAAGTTTGATTAATAATAATAGTGACTAAATTTTGATTTGATAAGTTTGCAAATAGGTTGATTTTTTTCCTGGACAGTATTTCCGGCCGCTCTGCACATTTCCTGCTGAATAAAACTGAGCTACGATGCACATATCGTGTCCACCAAGCGAGAGTTGAAATTTCAAACAATGTATAATATATACTAGGAAAGTTATGCATAGATATATTTCGCGCGCGTGAATTCGGCAGCAAATGTAGCCGCAAAAACTTTGAGATGACATGGCCGTTGCGCGAGAATGAAATTAATTATTTCAACTTATTGAGGCGCATCGGCTTCGTTTCTCTCTCTCATCTCTGTGTTTATACACGATTGCAATGGGCAAAACTCGGGATAGATACTATCGGCGCAGGGGGGCGGTGATTGTGTAAGGGCGAAGCGACGTAGAACATGGAACCGAGGGTTCAGGCGAGGTCAGGTCACGGGACTGAGCGCGCTGTCTCACTACTGGTCGATATGCGCTCCTCTCTTCGCTTACGCTGTGCTTTGCGCGTCAAGTTTCTTCCCTCACATTTCGTGTCTTCGTCGCTGTTGTGTCCGTGTACAGACCCCCTTGGCATCAGCCTCGAAAACTGTCTGCCACCCCCTGTACTCCCGCAATACAACCCTTATTTCTCCTATATTCACTTTGCGCCTAAAAAAACCGAGATAAAACTTGATGTCTCTTTAACTCGGCTTAATCACTATATTATCATGAAAATTTTATAATTTTTATAGGATCTATTAAATTTTCATAAACTTTATTCAATCTGAACATTTTTTTTTTCCAGATTTTTTAAATTTTATTTCACGAAATTTTTAAGAAATCATTTTATTCAATAGAAAATTGCAAAAATTTTATTTTTTAATTGTTAAATAATTAAAAAAAACCGGATTTTCTTTAAATAAAAAATTTTTAAAACTATAAAAAAAAATTTTAATTAACATTAAATAATTTTTTTGACATAATTTTATTATTAAATTTAATAATTACCAGGATTAACTCAATTTTTAAATTTTATACGACTTGAAAAAATATTTAATTAATATCTAGAGTTGGATTAAAATTTTTAGAAAATTATTTTATTTAATAAAAAGTAAAAACAAAACTATAGCAAAAATGTTATTTCTTTTAATAATTGATAAAAAAAATGGAGTTTTATTTTATTAAGTGTAAAAAAAAAATTGCCACTAATTTAAAATAATTTTTTTAATGATTAAATTGATAAAATAAAAAAATTGTTTTCAAGTTCTTTAAATGAGTTGGACATTTTCAGTGATATTAAATATACTTTTTTAGTAATTTATCAAAGTTTTATACAATCATTTATCAAACTATATCCTTATAAAACTTTATTTTAACAAATGGAGCTTTGCGCAACTTTATTCAATTTATTCCATAACTTTTAATGGATCAACGATAAAAACAACTGATATCACAAATAAAAAATGATCAACGAAAATTACTGAGAATAATTGTTTAATTATTAATAATATTAAAGAGAAAAAAAATCAAGGAGTATTTTTTTGTCTGGGAAAAAATTCGTTTAAGCGAGTGTGAACAGAAGCGAGACAGAATTATTACACTGGGGGTGTATGAAATACGGGGGTTGGCATATAGTATGGAGCAAGTGTGTGGTGAGAGGGCGACGCTATCTCACTCTCGTGGCGGGGTATATAATCGTTGCAATTACATCCGACGTAATTTTCATGCGGCTGTAAATTAGCGAGCAAAAGTTTCTCTCGGCATTGATCTCACAGTTATTATTGGTTTTGAGTGTTGTATGCGCGTGGAATAATTATCCTGCGGTGAATTATCACACTGATGATGACGATACTTTGAAGAGAAAGAGATCTCCCTTCAAATGACATATTTAATGCCTATTGTCTCGCGTATACTGCCCATGGCGAAAGTTGTGGTTTCGAAATATTCCCGATTTCATATTCATTTTTTGCTCAATTAAATTCTTAAATATTAATTTTTACCCCAAAAAAAAAATATTTATTTCACTAAATTCATCATTTTTTAAATGTTTTTAAAAACGTACAATACAGTAAAAAATTTATAATCGTGAAATATGATTTAAAAAAATGTTATAAAATTTTTTTCCAATAATCCCTTGACAATTTTGCCATTTTTCGTCGTTTTTTTTCGCTATAACTCGATAAATAAGTGAAATATCAAAAAATATTACTCTAAATAAATGATTTGAAATTCAATTTCCTACAAAAAATGTAGAGAAATTTTTTCCAATATTTTGCTTTATTTTCGAGATATTTTGAAAAACAAAATTTTTTTAATTTTTCATAATATCTCGAAAATTTTAAGAGATTAAAAAAAGTTTATTTAACATTTTCTGTGGGAAATTAGATACCCAATAAATTACTTTAAATAAAATTTTTCATTATCTCCCTTAATTAGTGAGTTATCGTTGAAAAACTGAAAAAAAAAAATCTCGTAAACTTTTTTTTCTCTATAAAATAGTTCAAAACTTATTGTTAAAAATGATCCAACTCAAAAAACAAAAAATTATACCTTTCTAAATCCCTTTTTTTACTGACAGAAAAAAAAGTTTCTTCCTTTTTCAACAGAAAAAAGAAACAATCAACTAATTAAAACGTGTGAATGTGTTAAATGATTTTTTCTCATTCTTAAAAATAAAACTAGAACCAAAACATTCGATTTTTACCTTAAAAAAAATTTTTTTTTCAATTTTTAATCCACCAATACATATATTTTTTTTATCAATTATCAAGATTACCGATACCATCACGGAAGTTTAATAATTGCGACGAAAAAAAAATCATATACATATCTAAATATACTGCTGATAAGAATTCGTGTTTTTTTTTTTTTTTTTTCATTCCGAGATAACGGTTTTCACACAAGTGCAAACAAATGGCTTGATTTGTCAAGACTGTGTAGCTGACATTGTTGACGGTGACATAAATAGTATCGTACGACTGGCACGGTTTCTGCATTTACGTATAGCACACTCATTCTTTTGATTCTATTACAAATATCGCGCGCTCTCTGACTCAAATCCAAGAATCGCACTGGTGCAAAGTAGAGCGGACTTTTCAATCGCCTAAAATACTGCTGCTGACAGTAGGACACATTGTGACCTGCACATATTTATTTCGCGCGCTCTAAAATTCGCTATATTCGATGCCGCGCTACACATATACGCGGTGATTGATGGAAAGAGATATTTGGATGGCGCTAAAATCATCTCATCATAACGGTCGCCTTATAATAGGGTCAAAGTCAAGATGGAAGAGACCCGATACGGATCGTGCTCAACTCGGTCAAGGCGGAGGAGTCTCGCGAGAGCCTCGTAGGACATTCGCATGCGGTGAATAGACCCACCAGTAACTGTATGAGCCGAAAAAAAAAATTTTTCCTACGTCAAACGACGGATTAATGATCGCGTCCCGCGTGTGGAAGAGGCTGACAAGGCCTTCGGGAGCATTTTCTAGCTTATTGGAAGTTTGCGAGATTTCCTCAGGGGTTGCTCTCTCATCCCCTACTCCTTGAAGCTCAAGGTAACGTCGCATAACTTCGTTTGCAGCTATGCATAAATCACGAGCAGTGCCTTCCAATACTAATTTAGCCATTTTAGTTTCTCTTTCGGGGCTGCAAGAGAGAAAGCTCACCCCATTTGTCATGGATTTTTTTGCGCTATTCGACCCGGCACCCAGCCAAATGCCGGAATCAATGAGGATATTGGGCGCAGCTTTTTGCATTTATTGCTATGATATTGAACGTTAAATATCTTTTTTTTTAATTTATTTTTGATGGATTTTCTAGCATAAAATTTTTTTTAAAAAATCATACGATGATTTATCAATCATTTAATGATGAAAAAAATTATTCAATCATTTTAGAAATTAATTATGAAATTGTTGAATTAAATTTTTCAATCTGAAATGTCAAAAAAATTTTATTGTAATTTTTCGACATTTAAGAGATGAAAAAAAATTTTCGACATGGAAAAAAATAATATTTAACAATAAAAGTTGGTGAAGAAAATTTTAAACAAGCAAAAAACTAATACTAAATGTTAAAAATTCGTTGAAAACTTTTTTAAATTAAATTTTTAAGATTATACGATAAAAAAAATTTTGAAACATGAAAAAATACGATATTAACCGTTAGAAATCGATAAAAAAATTTTTAAATTGAATTTTTATCACAAATAAAAAAATTCCATCAAAATATTAGATATTTAGATAATTAAAAAAAAAATTGGAACAAAAAAAAATATTAACTGTTAAAAATTGATAGGAAAAATTGTTCATTTAATTCTGTGATCTAAAATCTTTATAAAAAAATTCCAATTTGCAATTTATAAATAATAGGATAAGAAAAAATGTAAAAAAAAGATGAAAATAATTTTGTAATTAAATTTTCAAGGCAAACACCTCAATGAAAAAATTTCATTGTGGTTTTTAGATTAGTTGAAAGATAAAAAAAAATTGTACAAAATGAAAATATGTTTTGACAATACCACAAAGTCATTGGTTACAGGGTTTAACAAAAAAAAAAATTTTTTTTTCTGCTTTGGAAAAAAATCTTTCCAGGATTTTTCACGTCATTTCAGTCTAATGAAAATACCTGGCAGCCCCGACGGCAGAATTTCTGTCTACCACACGCGCTCCACTCTGTATACCCCCTGGATCAATGCTCTCAACCGCCCTCTCGTTGTGCACTGAAGACTCCCGCCATAATTCACCCAACTTCTGCCTCGCATTTCCTCTCTCTAACAGTAACTCTCGCCCTCGAGCAGTCGCCAAGGGGTTTGCCGTTGCTCCAGAGGGAAAAAAATTCGAAAAATTATTCAAACTAATGACATATACCAAAGACACTAATTTACAAAGTAAAAAAACAATTTTTCTTCCAGAAATTAATTGAACCAAGTGCCAAAAACGCACATTTCGAGTTTCTACTTGATGTATATACTGTGCAAATGGCACGAGGGAGGATCTAGGACCTCATGTACACATGGAAGGCCGGACTCGACGAAAATTGAGGGAGAAATATTCCCCGATGGCGTTCAGGGGGTGTTTTCTCAATTTCAACACTCGATAGGGCGAATCTCAACCATTTTTCTCTCGATAATCGACAAAAAAACATAATTTAAAATTTTTTCAACCATTCAAAATTATTTTTTCCTATTTTCTATCTTTTTTTTTACTTGTATTTCATCCCTTATAAAATCGTATGTGATTTTTTTCATCTTTTTTATTGTTGAATTAGTTGGATATCGACGGTTTTTGATCGATTGTTTTTTTTCTCATGGGGTTTTTTGTTGAGAAAAAATTTTTTTGGAACAGACCAAGTGAATTATAGAGCTATTAAGGGTTATAATTGAGTATTGGGACAAGTTTGAGATTAGTTATAGTGTGTAGAAAGGTTGATTATCGACGTTTTCTTTGTAGACAGACAGAAATGACGGGCGCGCCGGAAACGTCGGAGGCCGCGTGTTTTTATCAAGAATACTCATGTAGCGAGTCATTGTGTGTATATACACATTTTCTATATTATATATGGTTTACGGCCACCGGAACGTCCTCGGCGCTCGTTTTACTCGTCCTGCTCGACCTCACTGTCTAAAATAACCATTCTCAATGCTCGTAACCGTCTTACCCACGCGCCACCATTGTAACCGACGGATTCCAATCCGTCTCTGTGTCCGTTAGGCTGCCACGACCTCTCAGGACACCTCTTAAATCATATCCAGACCCGACTATACACTCCTGAACTCGTTTCAGATTTTTTTTTATCTCTCTTGTACACAGAGATTTTTTTTCGTCCAACCGCAGAACACCGTTCTTTTGCTGTTGTTATGCGATATCTTTAATGGGTAAAAGGAATTTTCTGACCCGAAAAGTCACAGAATAAATATTTCAATGATTGCAAATTCAAAAAAAATTTTTATCTTCATTTTTTAGACATAAATTAATTTTTTAAGCAAATTTGATTGGTCAAAATTTTTTATTTTCGAATTTATCGCCGGAAATAAAGGGATTTGGAAAAATTTTATAGAAACACTTTTTAAAGAGAATTTAATTTTCTACAAAAATGATATTATACAAAATGTTCGAATTTTTAATATTTACCCAAGATAATGACAAAAATCCAAAGATATTATGTCATAATCATGAATTTATAGCTTATACAATGTAATGATTGTTATACTATCAATACTTTAACTGTGATTATTTAATGATACTAAAACCATAAGTGATATTTTAGTAAACAAAATTTCGTCATTTTTTATTTAAAGAAAAATTTTGACAAATCGAAAAATTTAAAAAAAAAAAAAAAACTAGGCAAAATAGGAAAAATCTTTAAGAATACTTTTTTAAAGCAAATTAAATTTCCTATAAAATACATCTCTTGTAAAAATCTCGAATTTTACATAGTTCATGAGATAATTAAAAAAAAAACAATGCGGAAATTAACTGAAATAACATTGGTGTTTATGCGGATAAAAAAAATTTTATCGTCGTGTTAATTCATAAAAAATGATGATAAAACTCACCGAGAGACAAATGAGAAAAATATTAGACGACTTTTATTAAAAGTGTGATGGTAGACGGGTTTGCGCATGGCCCGCGCGAGTATCATCGTCAGAGTCCCCATAAATTCGTTTTTACACTTGACGCCTGTTATATATATTTCTCATATATGTAAGTATATTTCCCTATATATACATGTGACATATATATAACTCAAACACTCGACAGCGAAAAAATTTTAAAGCGAAAAAAAAGAGAATTGCTTTTGACGCGCGCAGAGAAAATTGCTTGCGACTTGTTTTGCACTTGATGTTATTTTGCGCGATGAATGCTGGATCCAGGCACGGTCGATCGATAGCAAAACTTCCGCACACTGAAAATCACGTCTAGGAATAAATCCATACTATTTCCATACGGCGCGAGCGCGAAGAAAACCGTTCATAGATATATATACAGCACAGCGAGCCAATGTCTTTACGTAATTCGAGGACAAATGATGTCACACACTTGCATGTACACGGCTAGAACCAATCGCCTCTATTTGTACAGTGTGACAATGGAGAAAAACAATTTTCCACTGTACAGGTATATATAGTCTGTGCACGCATGCAGGAGACACCAATTAAATCGATATAAGGTGGAAAAAAAATTATTACATCAATCTGCCACTGAAAATCATCTTTTTTACTCACTAGAAACTCGTCTGTGACGCCGGTAATTAACTGCCAATTGATTATTTATCTTATCTCATAACATCCAGAGGTGGAAATGTCATCATTTAACTTTGTCAGTTTACACGACGCACAAGTTAGATTTTTCTCATGACATTTCATATTTAAAAAAATTTTTTTTTACTACAAATTAATATTTTTCAATTTGATAAAAAAATTTTTTAAGGCATTTTTAATTATAAATTTATTTGTACCATTAAAAAGTCATTTTTTATTGTAAAAAACAATTTTTTAAAAATATTTTACGTCGTTAAAGTTGAAAAATCATATAGGAAAAATTCTCATGCTGTTTTAAATCATAATATTTTTAAAACTATTGAAGATAAAGATTTTTCTTAAGATACCTTTTTTATAGATAATTTTAATAGCTACAAAAAAGGTCCTTAACAAAATTTTTCTAATTCGCATCCTTATCAAGATATTCATATTTTAATTATTTCCAATTTTTTTTTTTTTCAACCAAAAAAGCTTATATAAAACAACTCCGACTTTTTAAAATCAAAATATCTTTAAAATTATGGAAAATAACGATTTTTCTTAAGAGACCTTTTTTGTAAAGAATTTTATTAGCTATAAAATAGGTCCTTAGCAAAATTCGTCTAATTTGCATCCTTATCAAGATATCAGTAGATAAAAACGTCTAAATTTTTTGACAATACGCCTTTTTGGTTTTAGACACTCGATTTTAATTTGAAACAGCAATTTTATCACTTTCTTTTAATATTCAAAAGAGATATTGACTCGTGGATCAAAATTAATATCGAAAAAATAATATTTAATTTTTTTTTATTAGAACGTAATTTTCCGTCGTGATAAAAAAAAAAAATAGTTTCCATTGAAAAAAAACCGTTTTTTTACGTTGGATTAGTTATATATACCACCCCCTTCCCCTCCCTCAATTTCAGGCATTTTTTCATCATAAAAAAAAATTTATTAAAAATTTTCGAAAAATACTTTTTTTTTTTTTTTCATTTCATTTCATAAATTTAATTTCCAAAATACATTTTAAATATACAATTCAAAATTCATATCAATATTTTCGTCAATAAAATTTAATTACAATCAATATATAATTTATCAATCGATAAAAAAAAAAACGAAACCAATTATTTCCCCATGCAATAAATTTAATGCAGTAATTAAGTGGACTCTGATGTCACGACGTTAATTACCTTTGAAACAAAGAAACGAGGTCAACAATACTAATTGAATAGACGCCTCCTCCAAAAATACCCACCAATTCTACAAATAAATTTTTTCAAAAGCCAAAAAAAAAACATTTCAATCGAGAACGGAAAAGACTTCGTCCAGTCTTTGCCGCGCGGTAGCTCTTTCAAACAACCGGGTTACTTAATCGGTTATACCTGATTGCATAATTAAATAAGCGTGAAGGGGAATAAAAAAGAACTACCTACATTATTAAAATCATTGTATACACAGCCATTGTGTATACGCACACACACACTTATAAATCCAATGAAAAAACGACGACAGGTCGCGGCGAGGCCTGTACATAAAAATAAATTGGGAGGTGTCCCCGAAAACGCTGATGATGACCGGATGAGATTAAATCGCGTTCGCTTTTTCTCTCTCTCTCTTTCTCTCCCAACTTATTATCTGGTTGTTAGAGGCTCAAACAGGCGCGGAGAGAGTCCGCCGTGAGAGAAAGCACAGAGTGGAGCGAGCAAGAGGCACATCAGCACACACAGAACAATTGAAACTGTTGTTGTGGCACAGACAAAAAAAAAACCCCCCCATATCTAACCCCAATACTGCCCCTCAAAAAAAAAAACTTCTAACCTTTTCGAAATTTGCAACAAGAGCGCGAAAAAGAAAGCGCGTAAAAAAATGCGGCCATTTAATAAAGTGGTCGAAAAAAAAAAAAATTTGGTATGACACACAACGATGGCTTAGAAAACCTTTGAATGCTAATACCTACGCGTGTTGCGGAAGTTTAAAAAGAGCGTTAGAAATAGAAACGGAAGAGAAAATGGCTAATTTATTCCACGAAGCATAGAAAAAAAAAAAATGCAAAAACGAAACGACCTAAAATAAAAAATAAATTGTATATTAAACAGATACAAAGGATAAAAGTGAAACTCACTAATATTTCTCTGCCACTAAATTCTATTATATTCTAATGTCGAGAAAGGCGATAGTATAAAAATTGGTTGGCTCAGTAGAAACTGGAATATAAAGACAGTATATTTCAATGGAAAGTGAAGGAGCGCGTACATGGGCGTGCAGTGAAAAGAGTGCATTGGATTCGAGTGAAAATATACTGTTGCAGCGACTTAGCGAGCGCGGAAAAAAAAAATTTGAAAGTTCCCCAGCGAGTGAAACATGTAATGGGGGACGGCTGGGCCGCGTTCGCTCGATTTTCACTGCTGCGCTATCGAAAGTGGCCGCGGCTAGACTTTGCGATATTGTCGGTATACTTTCGCATTCGTCGTTGTATTTTTCCCACGCGAAAACGAAAAAAACGACGTTCTTCCGCGATAAATCGTTGGGTAGATTATTAATTTGACATGAGAGTTGTGAGAGGGAGGGAGGAGTAATTTGGCCAGCGACGGCCCTGAGCCACTTGCGACAGTAGGTCAGCTCTCTTCACCTCACTTCGGCGCGTTTTCGAGCCTCCATTATGCCACGGCCCCTCTCCAGACATTTATACACACATGGTGATCTACATGCACAATTATTCACTCATACAGTGTTTTTATATTGTGCTGCGAGCGCACTAAATGCCCACATCACGAGGCTTTTTCTCCCCACGGAAATATAGGAACAAACGATCTGTGCAATCTGATAGTCGGGTTTTTTTATTGTCTCTGTCGTCGGCGTCGCGTCGCGAAATGCCGAGAGTGCAAAAGAATAGAAAGTGTCGGAAGGAAACTTTCTTTTTGAGGGGGTGGAATATCAGACTCTGTGCTGAGAGCATCAGCGAGCAGAGAGACGATGAAGAAGGAGGAGGAAAAAAAAAATGCTCGGAGACTTTGGACGATTGCCTTGAGATTTCCCATTGCTGTATTTATTCCTGCCGTTGCTTCTCTGTTTTTCTGATATGATGATGCGACAAAATGCAAACTATAGTCAAAATATAACGAACCTCCAAATTAAAGTCGAAAAAAAAAAATCATATAATCTTGAAAAATATTTCTAAAATGTCATAAATAAAGCCATAAATTGAACGAAAAATTTTTTTAACAAACAAATGTTTAAAATTGATAAAAAATATTTGAGGCAATAAAAATTCAGAAAATAATTGAATATATCGTTACTAATTTTTCAATCAAGATATAATATTCTAGATTATGACATAACACATCGAAATTGATGATTAGTTGGATAAAAATCATCGGAAAAATTTATCCTATCAATAAAATAAATAAAAATGAATTTTAAATTAAAAAAAATTTAATTCTCTATAAAATAACCTAAATAATGAATTTTCAATTAAAAAAAAAAAAATATATTCAAAATGTCAAAATGTTAAAAAATAATTTTTTAACACAATTTCTAGCTTAAAAATCAAGAAATAAAATTTTAAATCATAACTAAAGTCTCAAAAACTAAAAAAAAAATTTTTATCCGTTTGGAATTTGTAATTGGTGATTAAAAGTAGTCATCAGAAAAAAAAAAAATTTATCCATCCATAAAATGAGCAAAACAATAAAATAAACTCAATTTTTCAAATGTAAAAAAATTTTTTTACATCATTTCAAACAATAAAAAATAAAATTTCAAACTACAAATAAAAAAAAATCTCAAAAACAATGAAAAAAAAAATTTATACACTCAAAAAGTAGCAAAATAAAAAATTTTCATTATCGATGCACATCTCAATTTTTTATTTTTATCCCAACGTATAATTTCCACAGACACACTATAATACTGTGACTCAGAACGAAGGTGTGGTCAGCGCGCGATGACATGCGATCAGAGGCAGCTCGCAGCCAATAATGTCACATAAAATATTCAAATTGCTTGTTTACGTTTGAATACATTGTACAAGAGAAAGGTCGGGAGATATTTAAACAGCCTGCGGGAGCCATACACATATTTTTCCATCAACTCCTGTCATTGCAGATGAGAGAATGAGACGAGAGAAGAGCATGAACATTTCGTGCTGCGCCGTGAGATGTCTTATCGCTAACCTCGATCCTGCTGAATTCCATGAGGTTAATACTATGTGTATTCTCTCATACCAAACTGTATCACTAGGTCGAGCAATGTCGGTTATACCAATCGATAAGAGATCAAATACACTTTTCAAAGATATACACACGGTAACTCTTAAAATGACCATTTTTACAACACTATTTAAACTATAGCTCCAATACCTCAAAAAAAATTCTATCCAACGGAATATTTTGGGTGGTCATCATCGACAAAACTTCGACATCATCCCTCATATATTAATTCGTTCGCCTCAGGGTGGTCTCCATTTACCATCATCAGACACGGAAAGAAGGCATCGTGGGTGGCAGATGGAAAAAAAAGAGACTATACACAGAGAAACATCCTTCTTCATATTATCCCCCAAAAGAAGCGAATCCTTCGTGGATGAGGGTGGTGATTCGAGCGCACCAGATGTACAAGGGGACGACGACGACGAGGAGTATTGGGCAGACAGCGTTGCCACTTTTTGTATATAAGTTATATCTCTCCTGAAATCCTTGTAATTAGACAGCACGAATGAATAAGCATCGTCAAATTCAGACAAAAAAAAAACGATAAAATAGTTCTAGAGGGTATAACTCTACTAGTATCTAACCAAGTGCCGATTATGATAAATGCGACTCTTTTAGGCAATGAAAAAACTACAAATTCATCGCCAATTTTGAACGAAAGACGCTTGTATCATTGTACGAATCGGAAATTAATTATAAAGTCCGTGTACTAGCCGAAATCATTACAAACGGCGTTTTACTAGTTGGGTATTGGCTCAAGTTCACCTAATCTCAAACACTCATTTATGATTGAGTCAAAACAAACAAAATTCACTCTATATATTACTCCTACAAAGCGATTCTTTAGGTAAATTATAGATTTATTTAAATAATTTCAGTGCCTAAAAACTTGTAATTTATTTTTTTGCACAGTTTATTAATAATATTTGTCGTGCAATCATTAACTGGTGTTTTTTATTTGCACATTTTAATCGAAAAAATAATATTTAAATGATATAATTATGTGCTCATTGAGATTTGAACACAAAAAATTATTTAAATAGCAATTATTTTCCGTCAAATTTCCCATAATCGCCCATCAACTACTACATTTACTCGAATAACTATTTTTGAATAATTCATTTCATCAGATGTATGTTTGTTGCTTATTAAATTTGAGCTATTTACATCGATCAATAAAAATAATCCTAAATACGTGAAAAAGAGGTGTAATTTTATTTTCAAGTTTTAAAGAGGTATAATGGAAGTATTAGCCTACTTAAATGTTTTAAAATTGTATTATCGATGATTTTATCAGTTGAAAAGTGATATATAGTGTGTTGGAGTTTATAACGGATTGCTAAACTATAGGGAAACCGTAAAAGTGAGGTTAGACAATTTATTTAGAGAGTTTCATTAAGTGTGTAGTCCCACAAGGAAGTCATTCGACAAAAATAGTAATCACAGAGCCACTTATAATACCCCCCAGTGCCATTATAAACACCCTATACCAAAAACCGTAAGAGCAACCTCGTATATATACATTACCATTAAAAGGCGCTGTATATATCGTTAGAGTTTTTGTCGACATTCTTAATACCCTAGGAGATGAGTTATTTTAAACGTTTTGTTGAGCGATAGAATATTTGTCTATTTTTGGAAGAATTTTCAAGAAAAAGCCCTTTGCATATCTTGCTGTTTTCCTGTTTTTTTTCAGTTTTTTTACGATATCTCGCTAAATAATCAAAATAACAAAAAATGTTATTTTAATTAAAAAATTAGTGATTAAATTTGCTACAAAAAATGTATAATAAAATTTTTCATATCTCTCTTAAGTTTCAAGATATCATGAATTTTAAAAAATCATCAATTTTTCATAATATCTCGAAAATAAAGCAAAATATCAAAAAAATATATTCTACATTTTTTAAAGAAAATAAAATTTCAAATTAATCAACTAGAATAAAATATTTTGTTATCTCGCATAATTACCGAGTTATCAGCAAAAAACTAAAAAAAAAAAAAAAGGAGTCTAAGAAATTTTTTTTTGCCATTAAACATTGAAAGAGGGTGATTTTTTGAGACATAAATCACTATCGAAGTATTAACGACAAAAATACATTATACACCCTCTGACGATACGATTTTCTTATATTTACCATAAAATAATTTCGTTAAACCATCCTATAAAACATGGCAAAATCTCTGCCACCACAAAAAATAGTAGAAAGTGTAATAGTTTCTCTGCCACCCTAATGGCAAACTACACGTCAGCCATATTGGAATGGCCTGATTGCCGACTGATTTGTTCCTACACACACACACTCATCGTCTTATTCGAGCACTGAAGCACATCATCACACAATATCCATGGAAACTGGCCAGGATTTGTGAGCGATAGAGAGTGCTCAGGCCAAAATAGGGTGAAAGCCACGGTGTAGAGACGAGGGTTGGCACAGCCAGGGTGTCTGGGACGAGGGTTGAGTTGTTGGTAGCCAGCCATGTTGGATAAAAGGCAATAACAGATCTGGAGGGTCGCGTACGACGACGACACGTCGCAAGAACGGTCAATGAGGCCCCCGTTCGATCGGCCATTTCACCACCAAGCCCTTGGCAAGCGTATGTCGGTGTTTTGTCAAAGATTTGCTCATAAAAAACCTCCATATTTGCACAGAAGACATCTAAGACTTTTCAAAAGTAACCTAGCATAATTAAAGGTGAAAGTTGTGTGTCCATGAGGAAGTGAGTAGATGATTTTTTGCCAGATTGACGGCATCTCGTCTGGGTATATTGTGGGGCGTTTTCAACCTACCCGGTTAAACTATGCCAGGGACTACCACGACAACGTGAGGCCACGAGTGAGTGGTGAGAATTCAGACATTGTGCACACGTATATTTCTGATCGAGTAAAAGTGTATATATGTACTGGGCTGAAACCAACGTCGCTTTCACTCCACGTTCCAGAGCCTCAATACTCCCGCGTGTCCATGGGGATTCTAGGGCTGATATGTTCAGCTCCATTCGGCCTCCAATCCGCCTCGTCGTCCTAGTGTTCCATTTGCAGCTGATGCCTTTCGACTTTTTTTTTTTTTGTAATTCAATTGGTTCACCTGTCTCAGCGTGGCGCTGCAGCAGTTGCATCACTCGTTTTGACCTGGATATAATGTTGTTAAATGCAGCAATATTTTTGTCCCCCCATCATTCAGCTCTTGCGCGCGGATCCCGGTATAATATATATATATGTACAATACAGATAGAGACAGTCAATAGAGAGGAAAGGCCATTATTTACAAACGCGGAAATCAGCGTCGAGTGAAAATAGCAAGCTTTGCAACAGTATTTTGTTTTGTTTAGTTTTTTTTTTTGCTGTGTTGCAATTTTACGATTGAAAATTGTTTATTTTTAAATCACTGCTCAAAGTTCGGGTAATTACTCGCTTTTAACTCGGTAAATACGGGAGATAATGAAAAATATTACGAAAGTGAAATAATAGGTAATTTAATTATCTATAAAAAATGTAGAGTATATTTTTACTGTATTTACATTTCTTTTTGAGATATTTTAAAAAAATGTAAATTTTATAAAATCTGAAATTTCTCAAAAATCGAGAGGAAAAATGGAAAAAAAAATTTATTCAACGTTTTTTTTTTATGAAATTTATCACAGTTATGGATAAAAAACTAGAAAAATTATAAAAACAAAAAGATACCCCTTTGTAAATGAGACACAATGAGGAATTTTGTATAAAAAAAATGACAAAAACTATTTTAACAATAGATTTTTTATGTTTAACGATAATAAAAAAAACTTTTTTAAAAAATTATATTAAAAATACGGTCGTTTTCACAATTTTTCAATTTTCTACCGATAACTCAATAATTTTATTCTTTGCAAAAAATATAGAATAAATTTTTTTTACATTTTAGAAAATATGAATTAAAAAAAAAAACTACAGAAGATTTATTCAACATTTTTTGTAGGAAATTTAATCCCGAAAAATTCAACCCTAACAACATAATTCGCTATCTACTTTATTTATCGAGTTACCTCCAAAAAACTTAAAAAAAAACACACCACGAAAACAATGAAATATGCCTTAATTCTGACTTGTAAATAAATTACATTTTCTTTTATATCCAACTACTTTTTCCCTCTTATTTCTAATCACTTGAAATCACAAATAAAGCACATCAGATGCGTCATGCTTGAGGTGCTAAAAGTGTTGCAAAAGTGGTAAAGAGAGTGTATAAGCATATCAAAATCAGTCCAGTTCAAGGATCAAAGTGAAATAGATACGAGAGTAGGGCGATACACGATGATGAACGAAAGTTTCTCCTGTCATATAATAAACGAGCGGAAGGGCCAAGCAATGCATCGACATGGCCACTCACGAGCCATGAAGCTTCAACGCCCTACGGAAGTGCAGTCTGCTGGATGCGAACAAAAGATTTATCGTTCCGCACTGCTACCTTTCTCTCTCGCTCGTGTTTAAGGTCGGAAGATCAGTACAGGTAGCCATTTGTCACGCTGATATGTGATACAATTAATTTTATTTAAATGCAACAACAACATCCAACCCGCCGACCTGAAGACAAAAGAATAACTTTTTCGATGTGGATCGCGTGGTGAAAATGACCTACTGTCCCTGAACCAGTACCTATCGAGATAAGTTCGCGAAAGTGGGTCGTGGGATGTCGATGAAATAACGAAACAATGACACGTCTGTAGCCAAAGCCAACGAGAAACAGATGAGCAGTAAAAATTCGCTCAAACTCCCTCCTTTACCCCCCGACCGACGCTTCTGGGTCCTACCCTCTCTCCGAAAACGTCTGACGACGACGACGGCTCAACTCACCCACGTCCTTGACGGCAAATGAGATGTCTGCGGTCAGGTCATGCACCTGGACAAGGATCAAAACCTCTCTCTACTGTTCTCATCTTCGCTATATTTCTTCAGATGCGTGACAAGCGTGTCCCTGAGGGTCAGAGGAAACTTCAGGCCCATTGTCGTGATGTGTATATGACCTTCCTACTATTCTACGGATGCTAGCCACTGGTTACAATGCCTCAAAACGACCGTTAAAACGACGCTAAAATATTTTGTCGGGTAAATTTATGCAAAAACAACGGATACGCGTGGTTTGCGATGCGGAAAACTGTTTGAATGCATGAAAAATTAAACAATTTAAAAATGACACGAATAAGTCGACAATATTTTTAATTAATCAACAGAATGATAATTAAAAAAAATTTTTTTTTGTCAAAAAAAAAAAGGACTTTGTAGGACCATGTTTTCTCGACATTTCGAGTGATTTTAAATCGATTGATATTATGTTTTAATCTAACATTTTTTTGAGAAAAAAATTCTTGTCTCGCCAGTATAAAGCTTGTATAGGGCTCTAAACAGAGAGATTGAAATTTTTATGATGATTATAGCCATATTGGTAGACTAAACAATGATTTTTTCAACATCACAGTCTAAACATCACGATCATATACCTCATAACTTGAAATAAAGAGCTGTAGTGAAAAAACGGCAAGTTGTACAAAAAAATGTGTCGAATAAAAAAGATGGAGAATTTGAAAATAAACAAAAAAAGACTGAACAATTTTCGTCCTACAGTCAATAGTTTTTGAGATATACTGCCTAAAAAATTCACAATTTTTAGAATTTTTGAAATTAAATTTTTCAAGACTATTTCAATCAATAAAAATAGAAGAATTTAATAACGTCTAGACTAAATAAATAGCAAAGAGCAAAAATTTGACATTGTGTGTATATATAAAAATTTCTTGATATTTTATTTTGCCGAGAGATGAAGAGGAGAATGAAAAAAAGAGCTGTTTTATCGCATGCTGGTTTGACATCCAAGGTGGCTGGAAGGTTAGTCTTTATAGTGCAGATCGTTGGAGGCATTTGGGTGGCAAGTATATTTTTATCCCGGTCGAGTGAGTTTTGAAAGTGCGATAAAATTCGAGGAGCATGACAATTATTTGCCGTCTACATTGAGTCAGCTTTCTTTTTCGCAGTTATTGTCGCGCGCGCGTTATCAGAGGAGTGGCCTGACAGGGTTGACGTGGGTGTGGCCCGTTGCCTACGTGACCTCGTCGTTGGCGAGGCCCCGAAGTTTTGCGCCCCGTACAAAATAGGACACAAAAACACGGAGAACAAGGTTTTTCGAATTGATCCTTTTTGTTACAGAAAGTATATAGAAGATATAGATATATTTGCGGGAAATAAATTCAGTGATATAGCCTACGCGCAAAAATGCGCTTGCACAAGCTCTGGCCGTGTATTATAAGAGCAGAGAAAATGCGATGGCGTCTTTACGAGCTCGCAACTTGATAGCAATGATGGTGTGAGCATTGTTATGCAAACTTGCACGTTCGAGCGTGCGTCCACCTACGGAAATCTAAAAAAGAATCGGGCATATATATTTATATATGATCCCAACACGCAGGGGGGGGGGGATCGCGCGAGATATTGTAATAATCATATTGTGTGAGAAACTCCCACGAAATCCAACAATACTTATCGATCCTTCCGTGTATGTATCGAAAAAAAAAAATAATTCCCGCGACTTAATAAACCCGGAATAAAAATTTCTCAACAACAAAAAAACATTTAAAAACATGTATTCCAATTATTATGATCAATTAATCCACACTTTATTGATAAAAATTATCTCTCAGGTTGAAAAAAAAAATGATTTTTTAATTTAAATGACTTTTAAAGTAGAAATAAAATTTTTTTTAATAGTGAAAAAAATTAGTACTATACAAAATAATAAAATAAAATTCATTCTTAAGATAAAAATTCCTCCAAAACAAAAGAAAACCCTAAAAAAGGGGTTTTTTAAAAATTATTATTATTAATTAATCGGCACTAAAAATTAAATCAACTTTCAAAAGCGGAAAAAAAATTTTCAAACAAAAAAAAAAATGAACATTTTATTGTAATTGAATAATCAAAATTTTTTAAAGCAATTTAACAAAAAAGTTGTTTCCTCCTTGAATCCGAAAAAAAATAAATAAACAAATAAAAGTGTTTTTTAAACTTAAAATCAAACTTTCACAACGACAAAAAAATAAAATAATTTTTTTTTTCGTAATTATCGCCGTTTATATTACAAAATTCTAAACAAATTAATCAAGCATTGTTTATTGAAATCCTTTTACGTATGAAAAAATAATAAACTCACTTTTAAACCCAAAATAAAAACTTTCCAACACCAACCAGCATAAAAGCACGTTTTTTGATGATTAAAATCAAATAAATAACAATTTTTAATCAATTTCAAAACAATTATTTATAAAAATACTTTCGCAAATAAAAAATAAATAAATAAAAAAATTTCCCAACAAAAAAAATTAAAATATTTGTTTTTTTCATGCTAAAAATGAGTTAATCTCTAGCAAAAGGTGAAAAAATTGAAAAAAAAAAAATTTTTCTCAGATAAATAATGTGGGTTAATATTGTTAGACAGTGTCTGGATGGATGTATAAAAAAAGGCATCAATAGATTGCGCGATTGGGAGAAAAAAATGGCGGGTGGGCCGAGAGTTACGCGAGAAATGTTGGAAAGTGGTGTGCTCACCTCGGCAGGATAAGTGGACCGAGACCACAGCGATAGTCCTGCTATAGTGTCGCAGGAGGTCTCTTTGTGTGTGCAAATACTCGCACACAGGCCGTCCGCCTTCGCTGTGCCGGCCATTGGCATTAATCATGCACACGCGGGCGTGCGTGTACGAATACAAAACGCGCTAATTCGATTGGGATTAATCGTAAATCACGCGGCGCACGATTTCTCGGCATTCGGAGACAAAAGAAACACACACACACAGACACCTGACCAGTTATATAAATTATTAATTACCTAGACTCTAGAAAAAAAATTAATGGCAGTCGCGTAGAAGTACAGCAGACGTGCAGGGTACAAAGAACACTCGGGGCCAAAGAGGCGGAAGATAAAATTTCGTATCATGCCCCTTTGGTTTATTGTTGTACTATTATAAATATATCCTCAGGGTCGTCGAGTGTCGGCGGTTTTAAAAATTCATCCATCGTGGTTGCTATTAGCTAGAGCCCGAAGTAGAGGCTCGCGTCGTCGCCGTCGAGGTCGGGAAAAAACCTTCGAGTTCGACTGTTGAATGGTCGAGACGGTGCGATAAAAAAAGAAGACAAACGAAAATAAAAAAAAAAGAAAAATATTCGATGGGTGTGTTGACTGAGCAAAGAGACACTACACAACCAGACAAAATTGACGATGATTTTTTTTTTTCAAGGTCCAACTGGTGGAGAAAACGATTGACAAGGCCATCGCGGATTTGGCAGTAATTGAAAAAATTAATGTCAGCATTAAAAAACAAAATTAAAAATTATTTAAAAAAAAAAAACGAAAAATAATATCAAAAAAATGTCCTTTTTCAGGTTTTTTTTTTTACTTTTAAAATTTAGAAATTAAATATAACAGCATGAAAAATAAGGGGGAAAAATAGTTTTCAAATTTTGAAATAAAATATACAACTCAAGGGTTTCGAAATATTTATACAAAATGAAAAAAAAAATCTCTGCGTGTTTGTTTGCAGTGCAAAAGAGCGTGAATTTTCATATCTTGTTTATAGGTATACATTTATTCTTGGAAAGTAAATCTAGACGTTCTAGTTACGTGTGCGCCTATCTCGTTTCGTTAGAAGCGTTTGTACACGCTAACAACGTCGAGCATTCTACTGTGCCAGTCGGCCCTACTGTACCGACCGTTTCCACGACCTAAAGAGCACGTGCAAGAGATACCGAGCTATTGAGTTACTCCGTCGTGTCTTGACAGCCAACACGATCTATAAGTGTCATATCAGCACAGAAATGAACATGGACTTTGAGTGGGAGTCAAAATGTCCAACAAAAATTGTACTCCATTGTTTTTTCGACCTGAAACAATTTTTTTTAACAAATTTTCTAAAAAAAAAAAATTTTTTATTGAAATTTCCCAATGACTGATGTGTTTTTAATATAATAATTGAATTCTAGGATTAGTTGGATATATAAAATAATATATTAAATACAGTATAATTTTTTTTATCCTGATAAAAAAATTTTTTTAAACTCATTTTATTCATCTCACGTCTTGGGCTTTTTGCCTCGTGATCCATTTACTCATTTAAATTTCGTCGAGGCGAGAAATCCCTCGACATGTCTCTCTGAGAGCGAGGCGCGCTCGCGTCTCCGTCGATAAAAGTCAGCGGATTGAACGCGAGAGGGGGCGCGAACAAATTGCCGGGAGGAATAAATCGTGCCGGGTTTGTGTGTGTATTATATAGGCATTTCGTGCGCGCAAAAGCAGCATCAGAGGCGATAGCACGATATAAAGAGCACTGGGAAAAAGCAAGATGGAGCAGAGAGGGAGAGTAGGTTACAGAGAGAGTTAGTGAGGGCATATAATGTTAGGACACGCGGTGGTTCGGCATAGAACGGCTTTCTAAGCTCGAGATATCTGACCCGGACCGTCGCTCTCTTACGACATGGCGCAACCACCCATCTCGCTTACAAGCGGGGAGAAAATTTGCTAATTGGTCTCTGCGTGGATTCTAACCGTTACAAACGTGTTCTCTAGGCATTCGGGAGAAATGCCAAGTGTGCAAATTATTGTTTCATAAGCTTTGCACGCTCGTGAGGTCAATTATACTAACTTTTTAACAATTTTTTTTTTTTATTCTCGAATTTTTTCGACACACAATAAACCTTTATATTTAGGACAAAAAAAAAAAAAAATTTTTTTTTCTTCAATATTTCGAAAAATCAAATTAAAATTGGGACACACTGTTCCATATTATTGGATCACTCTTTGTCAATCACTATTAAACTTCTAATATTTGTTTATTAGAAAAATTAAAATTGGGACACACTGTCCCAAGTGTCCCAAATTAAAAAAAATGGGACAGAAAAATTTAAGCAACTATTTTTTCACGGTTTATTTGACATTCTTAAAATTGACCAAAATTTACGACAAATGTGGACCAATGTTGTCCCAAAATTTTCTAAAATGGGACACTTGAAATTTTTTGTTTTTTCTAAAGTTCTACAGTGTGAGAAAGAGTTTTATCAAAGAAAAGAATTGATCGAGAGGAAAATATTCAAATCTACCAATTAAAATTGTTATGATGAAAAAAAAAATTTGTCTTTGGATTTATTTCATCGAATGCTTTGTCCCTTTGCTTGAAGAGGCAGTAGTTATAGTCACCGGTCATATCTCCCCCCAAGTTGCCTGTGAGCTGCTGTCGGTTGGGCGCGTTCGTTGGCTCCCTTTTCAATGGTCGTTCTCAAAGAGGGTCGACAATGTGTATTTTTTGTCGTCCTCCCCCCGTACGTATCAAGATCGAGTTATCTTTAGACTTCGAATTTGCATTGTGAATGTATGTATATATGTGTGTTGGAAATAAATAAAAATAAATTGACCGAGCGTTGAAATAACAGTCTGCACGCTTCCGCGAGGAATGGAAGTGCCCACTCTCGTTGTCATATCCGCCGGGGATTTATTGAATATCGAAAACTCATCCACTACAAACATCTCGCCGACGACGAGACTTGATGTGGATTTGTATAGACACTAGACGACGCAATTTTTTATTTTCCTTTCGTTTTTTTTTTTTATTGTGAAGTATCCCCTATATACGCGGCTCTGAGATTTTTCCGATATCGGATTTCACGTGAATTCCCACTGGGAATGTGAATTTCTTTTTGTGACTTTTACACACTGGGCTGTCTCTTTCATTTCCCAATAGCGCTCCATCAGGAGGATTTCAAAATTTTTGCAATAAAAAATCAATAAACGCAATTATGAACGAAAAGGAAAAAAGTAGAAAAAATTGGCTCAATTTCTTCGATAAAAAAATTTAGGAATTACTTTTAAAAACTATTACTTTTTTAAAACTCAATTTCATGTGGAAATTGCTATTATTAAAAAAAAAAATTATATATACATTTTTCTATTATTTAATCGAAAAAAAATTTTTTCAAATAAAATTTCCTAATTAAAATTACTCTTGACTAATTTTATAACTGAAAATAATAATTTTTTTTTTCGCAATTATATATCATAAATCAGATAATTTAAAAATAAAATCGGATTATTGTTATTATTGAGCAAAATCACCTCGGGCAAATTATTTTCATAATAAAAAAAAGTAAACTTTCATCGTGATTTCATTAAAATACAAAAAATAATCATTTGCATCATATGAGATAAAAATTTTTTTTTTAAAACACATTTACTTCATTAATATTAGAAAAAAATTTTGTTCTGTCAAAAAATCGGATTTTTTCAAGTGAAAAAATGGGAATAAAATGGTCGATAAAATTAATAAAAAGCGTATAACTGTATGATGGACATTGCAAAGCAAATTTATCACAGCTCGAGGCAAGAGTGCGTGCACCGAGCGTATATATGATAGTTGGCGAGCGCTCGACAGCGGAATCGAGCGTGACGTCTGACCGCGGCAACAGGCCGACGAGCCTCCTGTGGAAAAGCCCATCGAGCATCGACCGCGGGCGTTTTAATAACGGGAAAATGTGTAGCGTTTAGCGCGCCAAACCGCGGCAACCTGATGCGGGAAAATCCGAACGAGGCTAATGGAGGAGAGCGATAATGAAAGTGGGCGCTGGAGGTGGAAACAACGAGGAAAAAAGACGCGACGAGTTAAAGCGAGTGAGATACTCAAGAAAAAAAATAATAATAAACATACCTTTCACAAAGACCCCCTTTCATTGCCGCTAAAAAAAAAAAAAAATTTTTTTTTCCATCGTGCAAAAATTATTTCTCGTCCTTGTGACACTTTCAGCCGCGAAAAACTCATCATACAAGACAATATACTTGAAAAAAAAAAAAAAAAAAACATTAATTACTCCACCAACAGACAAGAAAAAATTTTCCATATAAAAAAAAATCCTTAAAAAATGTAAAAAAAAAAATATTTTTCTGTTTTTTGAAGCTTAAAAAGAATTTATAATGAGATAATAAGAAAAATAATTTTTTTTTTCGAGATTTTTGGGAGAAAAAATTTTGTTTTTTCAAATGTGAAATAAGATTGATCGAGGAAAAAAATTAATTTCCGATAAATTTAATGGTCTAAATGATATAAAACGTGTACGACAAAACTCGACAATCAATCCAGATCGAGCTCACGATCAGTTGTATTTAAATTTATTCAACGAATTCATGCGCCAGTGATGTATATCTATATATACGAATATACACGGGCTTTTATCCGTGTGCATAATGACATTCTCTCGGTTTGTGCGCACATCACGTTCCATATGCACGTCGACGACCAAAGTACAATACTCCACAATGGTAATTTAAAATAATTCAATAATAATCTCACCATCAAATATGTCTTATTACTTTGAAAGTATGAAATTAAAATTTATATAAAAAATCACAACGTGTATTAAATTTCTAAAAACTCTCGCGAAAAAAAAAAAAAAATTAGCAATTGATTTCCCAATTACTTTCTTCATTAACTAAAAAATAAATAATAAAAAAATAAAATTATTCGCAATAATTAAAAAAAAAAAAAAAAAAACATTAAAAAGAAAAGTAAAAAATTTTAATTGTAAAATTAAACAAATTTCTTGCGTGAATTTCACAAATAAAAAAATTAAAACATAAATAAAACTATATGCAACATTTCAAGGATTTTTGTCGTTAAACAAAAAATAATAATAATAACAAAAATCAACAACTCCGACCAGAAAAAAAAAAAAAACAAACAAAAAATATTTTGATGAAAAAATTTTTTGATTAATCTTGAAAATATAACGAGATTTTCTTTGAGAAAATTTCTTGATCCATCACCTTGGACGATCCCAAGTCAATTTCATCAGTGTCCACCCGCGCTCTCAATTAACTCGTCGACATTACTCTCGCATCAGAAGCGCGTTATTACACTCTCGAGAAAATATCTAATAGCTACTCAATATTTTCTCCAATTACCTGTGCAATTTTCGACCCATATTTCCAGCGCGTGATTAAACGCCCGCGTTAAATAATCCCCATCATCATCACGCTGGGATTGATTTGTGAGAGGTAAAAATTGATGAGTTCAAGCAGCACAAAAAAAAAAAAAACACCGAATTTTTTGTCCCCTCCTCCGCCTTGCAAAAAAAAATTAATTAGGCTCAGAGTTCGAGGAATTGTGTGCCTATTTGACCGGGTGGGGGAGTAGAGTATGAGGCGCTCGAGATGTCGAGGATTGAGAGAGCAAGAGAGAGGAAAGGTAGGCGCGTGCCACTTAGGAACGCGGTCACAGCCTCGTCGGTCTGACTCGTCGGCGAGAACGCCTCGAAAAGCTATGAACATTGAGAACGTTTTCAAAACATTTTTTTTTATATACCTCACATGTACCATGAGAAAAAAAATTCCTTAAAAAAAAATTTTTTTGGGACAGTGTCCCAAATTTGAATCTTCCCTCAAACCACCATAAAATCACTTTCTCACCAAAGAAAACTATTTCCTAAAAAAAAAAAATTTGGGACAAAATTTGGTGTCCCAAATTGGGACACTATTTTTAACTACTATTAAATCATCTATATATCCATACCCTACAAAATTGGGACAGTTTTGGGACACAAGATGTGGACCAACTGTCCCAAAATTACAAAATGGGACAGCAAAAAAATTTTTTTTTATTTTTTTTTTTTTTTTTTTATAAGTGACCTTTAAATAATTTCCCCGAGAATAATAACGCGACAACGAGCCATTATCGCGAGAGACTTTGTGAAATTTTATTTAAACGTATTTCGATTGTGTTAGAGGTCGTAAAAAAAAGAGAAAAAGAGAACGAGTGTGTGTGGACATTTACGAGAGGCTTCTGGCGCAACCGCCCCTTCATTTCTCTCGCTCTCGCTTCTTCTATCTCCTCTTGGCAGAGAAGCATATATATAGTTATATATACGTATCATGTGTGAAAGTATAATGGTGTATACGGGGCGTGAAGGAAATGGCGGAGAAAGACACCCACAGAGAGTCTGAGAACGAAGGCCAAATGTATAAAGTTGTGTGGATGTGGTATACGAAGCTTTTGCGACTGTAAATATTGCCGATGTATGTAATCTGCTGAAAGCACACGCACGCACACAAGTTTTACAAAGGTGGATAAGAAGTCTGTTGTTGTTCAGGGAACAAAGTGCGCACTCAGGGCAAAATTTAACCGAGCAATCGCGCTCAACGTGCTGCAATAAAAACATATAACATTGTGGAATTAATCAATTTCCCGCAGTGTTTATAATTTACTCAATGATTTTATTTTTGTTTTTATAAATTTAATCCAGACGATCTAGGTATTAAAGATAAAAAATTATTTCCTACTAAAAAAATATCGTCTCTAAAACTGAGTGAAGCTTGTCAAAAAAAAAAAAAATTCAATTTCCTAAATCTCGAGAACTATGACTCTTAAGACAATAAGTTTAATAAACTTTTTTGTTAATAATATTTTTTCATGCAATTTGCCGTTTTTCACTTACAGTCAATTTTATAATTTTTCACTGACGCGTTTTTTTACATTTATTCAAATATCTCATGAACCATTAATTTTACAGAAAAAATTATATATACTATTTTTCTAGATAATTAAATTTCCTATCTTTTTTATCTGACAATTTTTTTTCTGTGCAGTATACCTAATGAGTTATCGTAGTTTAAATTACAATTTGTTTCTATTTTTCACCTTTATCGAAGACTTTTGCGAGAGAAAAAATGTTTTTTCTCAATAAATCATAGTGAAATACTCTCCTCGCGATATCTACGATTGTAGGTAATCAACGGGGGAAAATTCACCTGAAAACAGGGTCACAAAGGTGAAGCAGAAAAGACAGGAACGAGTTAATTGGTACAGAAAAGTTCAGCCATGGTTGAACCGGCATTTGCAACGCCTCCGCACACATGCAAACAAATCTCGCGCGAGAGAGAGAGAAAGATCGTTGGCGGACGTAGGTGAGAGGTAGGTGAAGTAGGTAAATAGCCTACCGCGGTGACCCGTCACCTGCGTTCTCGTTCTATCGAGAGCAGAGCCTGGAGAAAAGAGCACGGAATAAAACCTCTTCCTACTTACACTTATATATTTACGTCTTAATAATAATATTACCATTGCCAATATAATTAATTGCCGAGATTAATGGATAGACAAAAGAGGTAATTCCAAAGGTAAAAAAATATATCCAATAAAGTTACAATAAGAGGGAAGCGTCAGGACACACTCAGACGTTTGCACTTCAATTTGGTGCCATTATAGTCGAAGGGAATTTCTAAAAGTTCAATTTTTAATTTTATAAATATATTATTTCGTAAAAAAAAAATTAGGAAATAATTTATTTGATAAATTTTTCTTGTTGCAATTACGATTTCAACACGAAAAGTGTGAAATACATGCTGATATTTTCATTTTCATCAACAATAACACAGAGTAATTTCGTTAGGAAGCATTCCTTCATGCGAGTGTTTATCCAAACATGTATTTCATCGTCTCGCTTGCTGGATATATAAAAAGCTCGTGTTGGGCGCATACATTATTCAGTAGTCTCCATTTGTCTTTGACATATTACGGTAAATCAGAGCGAAAATGGCCAGTTTTAAAACACTATTTTTCTCATTTTGCTTCATTTTTTTGCTTCTGTCTGCGCAATCTCAATGCGCTAAAAACGAGGAAGAGCCCGAAAGTAAGTAAAATATATATTATTAAATTTTTTATCGCATAATTTTATCTAAAAAAAAAAAAGAAGATATATTTATTGACTTTAATGTTTGATTTTTTTATGTAAAATTCGAAAATTTGACTGAAATAGTGATTTTTTTTTTTTGGTTTAAGAAGCATTTACAACGATTTTAATGTCAAAAATAAACTTTAATGAGAAAATTCATGAAATTTGTGTTAGTGCTATAAAAGTAACTCGTGAAATGAAGTTAAAATATTTTTTCTCGTTGACAGACAGTGATCATGTAGCCTCGTATAACTCTCAAGTATTTTAAATTTTTTATGATTTTAATAGTCATTTAATCACTTCAAGTATACATAGTATAGGTTTTTTTTTACGAAGAAGAAAGTTTTAAAACTACCAACAGCTATTATAGTTGGATATATAAAATTAGTTTTAAAACTTTGGAGGCTGAGATTTAAAAGAATTTTATTTTTTTTGTAAAATTTTTGGAGTATATACTCCTTGAAAATTTGAATTTTTTCACGATAACTCGGCAAATACACAAGATAATGAAAAATGTTATAAAAGTAAAATTATCGACGATCTAATTATCTACAAAAAATGTCAAATAAATTTTTCTGTATCTCACTTACTTTTTAAGATATAACTGATTTTAAAAAATTTTTATTTTTTAAAATATTTCGAAAACGAGTCAAAATATTAAAAAATTCAATTTTACATTTTTTTTAGAAAATTAAATTTCCAATCATTCAATTGAAATAACATTTTTCACTATCTCGCTTGGTTACCGAGTTATCAGTGAAAAATAAAAAAAAATCACCAAAATTTTCAACCCCTAATAAAATCGGTTTCTCTATATACTAAAAAAACAAGAGCTATATACAATTAATAATATAAAAAATAATTTTTTCAGAGACTCCAACTTCTTTTACAATGAAAATAAATGTAATGCCGGTATCCAACCTTGTACCGGCGAAAGAACTTAGTAGCCGACAAGAGCGTGACGTTGAAATCATCCGGACTAACCAGGATGTCTAAGTTTCCATTTAAGGAACAGGTCGATTATATAATCCGAATTTAAATAAATTGCATAAGACCTGTACAAAGAAATTTCTCGAATAAAATAAAAAATTGAAAAAGAAATTTTTCAACCTGAAGAAAAATTTTTTACAAAAATTCCTGAATTCATAATTACAGATAATGAATATATATATATTAGGGGGGTGAATAAGAGTCAATTCAGCTTCCGAGGTTGAGGCGCGCGAGGTTAACGCGCGGGTCAGGGCCGGAGAGGGGGGACAGCGAGTTTAGTTGAGCCCGCGTGCGGCAATCGATCGGATCGACACAGCCTTGTGCCTCTGACAGCTTGGGCGAGGACTCTCGAGCGCGTACACACACTCGTCGCCGACTGTCGGTTAATTGCGGCCGCCATTTACTCCCCCACTCTCGCCCGGTGCATCGTAATTATTTCGGCCCTGCATTCACTGTGGAAACACAACACTGTGTGTATAGTTAGTTTTGCATGCTCCGATTGCATCAAGTAATGACGAGACCGCGCGCGCATTTCTCGATTTACCATGAGAAATTCATTTGAATTGCTGTTATGTTGAGCGGCGTATATGAGTGTAATTTTGGCTGATCGCGCCATCATGCGCCTCTGTATGCTGATTGATTTAATGCCGGGTTTAAATCAATTTGTTGACTAACGGAGCATATACATACTCTGGAAGGTTATGTGTGCACAGTCTCGAGAAAAGATTTCGCAAGAACGCTTTTGAACGCCCTCTCTCTTAAAAACTTCAAGAATTTTTTTTTTTTTTTCAATTTCTTGAAAAGTAAATTTTTTTTTTTAGACTTTATAACCACCTGTAATAATAATTTACACAAATAGACTCAACATACCAAAAAAAAATTTTGTCAAGTTTTTTGAACAACCCTCTATTAAAAAAATAATAAACTTGAAAAAAAAAAAATTTTTTTTTTTGGAATGTAATTTTTTTTTAGACGCAAATCAGCCGTAATTTACAAAAATAGAATCGAAATAGTAAAAAATTAATGACATTAACGTTTTTTTTTTAAATTAGGAAAATTTTTGGAAATTTTTTTAAACTCAATGAATTTTTTTTTTTAATTCGGTATGAAATTCGGTATAAAATCATGGATAAAAAATTATTTTTAAAATTTTAAGTCACGCTGACTCGTCAATTTGATTAAAAATTAAGTCTGGGTTTGGATTGGGACAGTGAGGGGTCATATGATGCATTGAAATAATACATCAGCAATATTCTCAGAATTATTAACATAGCGAGTGGGAGGATGAGAATTAAATGAGAGAAAGGCTGTTGATATCGGGAAGATGCGATAAGACGCACAAAGACAAAGTAAAGAGAGAGAAGGGCCGCTAGTGGTACTCAAATCGGATCGATGGAGTCGTCGGCGTGGCCACACGGTAATGAGTGTCGGTAAAACTGTTATAGTAGAGTAGGTTACGTAGATAAGTCTCCCTGATGTGCTCGCGGTTCGCAGCGCTGTCAAGCGACGCACGTGGGCTCGATTGCTCCTGGCCGAGAAAGGAAGCCATCTCCCGTTGACTTGCTCATGCCACAAAAGGACACAATCATTTCCGGCCATTTTTCGACCCGAAAAGCACATACCCGAGGGGCTTACCAATACCTAGCTCACTTTTTTTTCGTTGCATCGTGGGTTAATGTTTATTCTCATGAGCATGTGCAAGCACAGAGATAAAGAGCTGTGTGTGTGTGTGTGTGTTTTATACATGTGAAAACGCCATTGAACGCGAGCAATAAACGAGTCCACGGCGAGTTTCGACGGCACTCGATATCAAGCCGCAACCAACGTCTGTTGATATTACCACTTATTTATATCTTCGACCTCAAATATTGGAGCGAGTGGCTTTTCTCGCACACGCGCCCCGGTTTTCCCGTCCTGCACGCCGTATTATACCACTATTTTGCCAATGGGCTGTCAGTCATTTTGTGTGACTTTCACAATATTATTTATCATTTATTACAATCACTCTTAATTCTTTTTTTTTACCCTACATTAACTAATCCAATTTTTTGCTTCTTCAGTTTTATAAAACAAAAAAAAAAAAAAACAATTTTTTAAAGTCTTAGTAAATTTTTTTATGAGAAAATTACTAGAGTTTTTTGTTTATTTAATGGATGATTTTTTTTCCTGGTGTGTGTATGATTTAAATTGATTTTTTATTTAAGTTTTATTTAATTTTTGAATTTTTCTAATGATCTTATAATTTTTTCAATCAAAAACTTTATAAGAAATGAGATTATCTAAATTAAAATCGAAATATATTCTAAACTGTTGAATATAAAGATTTTTGTTAAGAGATCTTTTTTGTAGAGAATTGTATTATCTTTAAAAAAGTTTCTTAATCAAATTTCCAAAATTCGAGTTCTTATTAATGATATGAGCAAATAAAATATTTTAAACATTTAAGACTTTTGAAAAACACGATATAAAAGAATCGAGAGTAAAATAAAACCGCGATATCGCGAAGCTATATGTAAAATATAATTCTAACCTCAAAACACGTGACTAATAAATTTTTCCACGAGGACGCGGGGGGGACCTTGTCTCGCGAGCAAGCACAGTGTGTCTCAAATCGCCAAATGACATTTCGTGAAAAGGTCAAGCGGGTAAATAGAGGTAACCCAGAGGAGCGAGAAGATCCTTCGCAACGCAGACATCCTTGGGCAGCTCTCTGGTATAGAAAGCTATATATAATATAATACCCAAGAGTAATCTAACCATATAACCCAATTACCAGGAACTCTGTGGACTCTGGGCTATCAAATAACTCGACAAACGCGCGCGCGCACACACACGGCGATTTATGCCCAACGGTTTTTTTTATATTCTGCAAACTGGTCCTTAACAAAGTCGAGCAAAGGCAAAAGCGAAGGCGCGCGCGTCCTCCAAGTCGATGACTAACATCGATATAGAAACTTTCCATGTGGCAAAATCCAAGCTGGACACACAATGGCGAGACTTTCACCCGCTCGCTAAATTCACCTAACCCAGAAACATGTCCAGCAAGAGAGATGGACACACGATTAGGTCATGTACCTAGGCTTGGGTAATTTTCCTCACAACCGTTCAGTATTGAGCGGGGTGAATGCTCTTGCGCAATGCACGTACAGGGGCGGCAGCAGCCCCAAAGCAGACTTTCTCTCCTATCCGTCGAGTTCATCAACTACTGTATATACGTCTCGGTGCATTTGAATGATTAATAAAGCTACCGGAAAGTGCGTTTCTACCTTTACATAATTAACAAATTTTAAAATCCAAAAATTAGACACTATATGAAGTTTTTTTTTTATTAATGTTTTAATAATTCGCTAAATAAGCGAAATAACGAAAAATATTATCAGAGTTAATTAAAAGAGAATTTTATTACCTACAAAAAATTTAGAATAAATTTTTTTCATATTTTGCTTCGTATTCGAGATATTTTGAAAAATAAAAATTTTCAACTAAATATTTTTTCAAAAATACGGGAAATACAAAAAAGTTTATATTTACATTTCTTACAGGGAATTAAATGTCATATCTATTGATTTTAATAAAAAAATTTATTATCATGTATATTTATCGAATTATCGTCAAAAAACTAAAAAAAAATTCATGTTTAAAGCAATTACATCTAGTTTTGTTTTTCATTTTTCACTGATAACTCGTTAAATAAATGAGATAACAAAAAATACTATAAAAGTAAAATGATAGAAAAAGAAATTTTCTACAAAAAATGTAGAGTAATTTTTTCGTGTATTTTGCCTCAAATCCAAGATATTTAAAAAAACAAAAGTCTCAAAATACAAGACAGTTGGAAAAAAACAGAATTTCATGATTTTTGTCAATTAATTGTTTAATACTTATTACAAACACTAATCCAACGGCTGAAAGCGACAACTTTTGACCATTACCCACACCCCAAAGGCCGATAATTGCAAACTTGAGGTTAGCTGATAGTGCTATCACGTCCAAAATGACAATTGAGTGTCGCCGGGATGGATTTCAGGGTGGAAATGGACAGGGGGAGTGAAAGTAGTTGACCTAGATAAGCAAAATCATCCTTGATCAGAAGTATAAATGATAAATTTGACAGCAAAACGGGCGTCAAGGGCGCAGATGGTGGATTGAGCAGTTTGAATCGAGTGTAATTAAAAGATTGTGGATGGTTTTATCAAGTAGGAGGGTGATTGTAGGCACCCAGAGGGTTGGCGCGTGCCAAGAGGGAGGCTTGAGTTCGAGGACACAGTCGAGGTCGACTTCTCAAGGCTCGACCCTGATGCTACACCCTCTGCCACCTCCTGCCTCTCTCGCGGGCTCAAAGCTGATGCATTTCATCAATCAGTTATGAGGATAATTGTGTGTGATATGCGTTATTGGATGGATTAATTGAGCATTGCATTGACACACATTGGTTCAATGTGCGAGTTGCACATGTGCTGCAACTGAGAAATTGTCTGCCTACGCTGAGTAGTTTCACGAGTGGAGGCTAGTGCGCATTTTTCTGGTGTGTTTACACATGTCAGGGCTATACGGTAGTTGCCCGGTCGTCTCAGATGCCAACTTTGTAGCAGTGACTGTGCAGCATACTCTGCAGGTCACAGAAATATATTTATCATCGTAAAAAAAATTTTATTATTGAAAAATTAATTATTTCTTCATTGAAAATCAATTTAATCAATTTTTTCCAAGATGGAAATTAAAAATTTCAATTGATTTCATTTTTGAAATTTTGTAAAAAACAAACAAAAACGAATTTTTCATGCGGGGTAAGTTCTTGAAGATATTGTATATTTTTGTTTTTACTAATTCGATTATAAAATATCTGGAATTTAATTCTCTAGAAAAAATGTAGAATAAATTTTTTCAATATTTTGCTTTATCTTAAAAATATTTTAAAAAAAGGAAAATTTTCAAAAACCTAAAATTTCTCAAAAACTAAAAAAAATAAAAAAAAATTTATTTAACATTTTTTGTAGAAAATTGAATTCTAAATCATTTAGCTTCTACAAAATTTTTCATTATCAGGCTTATTTATCGAGTTATCATTAAAAAAACTAAAAAAATTACGAAAACAATGCGATTCGCGAGAGATTTGCCTCAGAAATCTTTACCAAAAAGCCAAACCGAAATTTTTACTAACATTATTGCAATGCGATATGCAAATACAATAAAAAAGTAACTATTTTTAATAGTATACATGGAGAAAAAAATTTTTTTCCAAGCTAAAACACGTGTTTTAATTGACTCGAAGCGTCTTAGGACGATTGCAGTTGAAGGACAAGAGTCTGGGGGGTCTGGTTAATGTAAAACAATGGAGATTAAAATTTTTCAGATAGAATTACAAGAGTTCAGGGAGACTACTTGAACATTAGAACTTCTGATGTCATCATACCAACAGATCAGATTAACTAAACATGGAGAATGAATAAAATCTGGCAAAATAAAAAATAAAAGCCCTGACACATGTAAAATATAAATCGCAGAATTAGCAGAAAACCATATCATATAATACTGTTGTTGCCACTAGAAACACACATGAGATACCCATCAGACTACTTTTCGCTCGACATTGCAGGCTGCAAATACAGAAACAGAACACTGCTTGCATTCAACATTGGTGCATGTGTGTCAATGCAACTTGGAGTCCATATACACATTCAAATGATGCTATAGAATCTCGATAGCATATGTGAATGGATATGAATACCACCCAGAGCGAGCATATCCAACGATAATCCAAGTATTTCAGGTAAAAAATTTTTTCGACGGCAATTTATAAAAAATTCCAAATTTAACGCGGTTAGTCAAAGCTTTTTCGCTATATCCTTTGTGAACTTAATTTGTCAAGAGCACGAATGAACAATTAGACACACGGAACCGGGTTAGCAGTGTGCCGTTATTCCGATTTCACAATGGATCAATTGTGTCTCTACCTCTTCACCGCGTTTGGAGAGGTGAAAGGTGGGTGCGGAAGGTCTCCAAGACCAAGATGACTAATGATCGCTCCTCTTCAAGATCATTTTATCTTGGTGTAGATATAAAATCATCCGGAAAAATGCCAACACGTATGGACAATTTGATAAAACCGCCAGAAACCGCGAGAATAAATTTTTTTCTACGATATTTCGACTAAAAACAGCGCTCAGCGCGCTCTCACGAGTCCAGGGCAACTGTAGCGTAAGATATTTTGAAAAAATACGAATTTTCAAAAGTCTAAAATTTTTCGAAAAACTACAAAAAATACGAAATAAATATTGAACATTTTTTGTAGAAAATTTAATACCCAATAATTCCATTTTCAGAACATTTTTTGCTATCTACCTTATTTAGCGAGTTATTCCAAAAAACCTAGAAAAAAAAAATCCATAATCTATGGTCCCTGAAAAATTTTCTTCCGAGGTTAATTAAGGACAGGTAATTAAAATCGACAGACTTTTGAACTTGAAGAAAAATAAGAGGTTAAACGTGAGCTCACGCAGAACACGTTTAGCAGCATCTTTTTCTTCCATTGCAATGGGTTTGAGGGAAATGGCGTGAACGCGACTGAAATTCGTGATATTAGCACAAGATTCGCGTCTTGGTGGCTAATTCAATCGACCACTTGATTATAATTTTTCATTTCGTTTATTTATTATTATTTTTTGTGGTGAATTGATTGTGGAATTAATCGAATATCGCGTCAGAGAGGCGGTCAAGCGCTATCAACCTGCGACTAGCGACGTTGTGAAACGCACATATGCCACTTTCACTATCGCGGCCACACATTTCATAACTGTTATTATCGAGGACATAGGTATACAAGCGCGTATCAGACATGAGAGAGACGAGCGCCTGCCCTCGACACAAGCCGTGCGGAGGTGGCCACCACCACCACGTTGGCGGCCATTGTTGTTCGAGGGGAGAACTCAAGAGGGCTCGCAAAACACCCTCTGTGAAAATAAAACCCCAGTGCCAAGACAGCGAGGGCATTGAAACCGACGATCGATCCACTCTTATCTCCAACTTGTCATAAAAAATTATCACAACACGTTCAACCATGATTTTCCTACCTCTAGCACACATCGAAAATGAGTTTAAAATTTTCGGGAGCATGAAACACCTCAAAATACCTCGAAATTTCACGCAGTAAAATTATAAAATTGCGTAAATACATGAATTGCGTATATTTTACAACTAGAATATGTTAATACCTGATATATGTGGTAATATTTAACAATAATAAATATTAATATATCCATTAAACATTTTTGAAAAAAAAATTTTTATCGCAAAAATTTTTTTTTTTTCCTATAAAAATTTCAATTTAAAAATTTTAAAAACTATTTTCAAAAGCATATATTTAAATGTATATATAAAGGGACTAAATGTTTTATAGAATTTTTTTTGTTTTTAAACCAGAAAAAATGTTCAAGTTGGACCCTGTTTTACCGACGATTTTATGATAAAATAAAAATTTCCCGCAGATAAATTTCTTTGGGAATTAGTTGTAAACTATTTCCGACAATGTCGATTAAAACTGATTGCCAATGATGGCAATTTGCTTGTCATGTACTGAACCCGTCGACTGGATACACCTTGTCGTTGACGCCTTGTCCTAGTAGTCCACGTGATTGCGGTCACCACCATCTTATTATCAGCGTCATCATATAATCACTCGATGTGCACACACCTATATACCAATATAGCTTCTCACAATTGCTTGCGACGCCCCCCCCCCTAAAGCGCTAGGGAGAGATGTGTACCCAAATATGTATGCTAACGAGGCAGTCACCCAACCCCCATCCCTCTGCTTTTTATTGCAAACATTATTATAGCGTTACAGCTGGATGAACGACTTCATTCACATCGATATCATACGATGAGTCAGTGCGCACTCGCTTCACTGTGCTTTCAACGAATTTTCCGAACCCTTACTCAATCCTATCCTACATTAAGTACCACTTTTATCACTCTGATCAATGTTTTTAGTGATAAAAAATTTTGTTTTCATTAAATTCGATTGTTAAAAATGAAAAATTTTGATAAAAAAAATTTTTTCCATAAGAAATTAATGATTTAAAATTTAATATAAGACATGTAAAGCCAAGATTTGATCTTAAATTTACTCCGGAAATCCAAAAATGGCATGACAATAAGGTTTAAAATTTTTTTAAAAAATTTTAATAGGGAGGAAATTTTATTTTCTCGATTATTAGGGATGCATGGAAAATACAGAAGCGTATTTTCGAGATTTACATAATTCCAGTTGTAGAATATATCACGTTGAAAGTTCGATGTGGCTTCGCACAAGCACGTATCCACTGCAAAACTATTATCCCACCAATGCTCGTGGGCTAGACAGATATTTCCACGGCTCTTGCGCCCTATCCAAGGGTGTGAATTCCATTTGATTTAACCGCCCGAGGAAATGCAAAGGTTCTCGCTGTAGATTTGACGTAGTCAAAGCGATTTGATGGGTCTCTGTGTGTGACTCTGTCGTATTTGTCGTGGAAAGAGTTCAATGTGTCCGCATCGAACAAAGGCTGCAGTGAGGTGTGTGTGTGTGTGTGCACCGCGCGCGAGTTCTCGTTTTTCTTTCTTTTTTTCTTGTTGCTAAAGACATTTAATATGCCTCGGGTGTGAGCTTGAATTTCCTTGCTCTAACTATATATGCTCTGTTGCAGTATTATACTTGGGAAATGAGAGAAAATGAAAGAAACTCATCCCACATAAATCGAAAATTTTTTTTTTACATATAAACATTTTTTATGCATGTAATAATCAAAATATCAAATTGGAAAAAAATTTTTCAATTGAAACAAAACTCGAAATCTTTAATTAAAAAATTTTTTTTTTTTTGTAAAAACACTTTTTCATCCATTTTTTGTCAAAATTTGCAGATTTAAGATCAATAATCACTAAAATACCCATAAAAACAATGATTTTAATAATTAAAAACAACTCCCAAAATTAAAAATAATAAAAATTCAAGTTTTCATTTTGTAAAAAAAAAAAAAAAAAAAAAAAAAACATGAAAAAAATTATTATCTTAAGTATTTTTGACGTTAAATACGCAGATTATTGTGATTTTAATTAAAAAAAAAAAAAAAAATTTGTAGAAGAATACTGTGAATTAAATAAATGTGATACAAAAAAAAATCCAAAAAAAAAAAATTGTCAAAAGGATTGACGAATATTTTTTCAGTCTACACATATTATACTGTTACACGATAAAGTAAGAGGGATGAAAACGACGAGAAGGGGTTGCTATTGTTGTTGGTTCACCTTGAAAGGGGATATTTGCGCGCAAAGGGATGAAATTATACTCCCCGAGACTGAAACGCGAGAGTAGAATATTCCTCCTGCGTAATACAAACGAGACATGTATCAAGAATAATATTTAAACATGCACAGCGTGTATTACATATTTTCTTGAAATTTAATTAAACTTTTTTCTGCGGCCGCAAAGAAAGCGGAAGAAGGAAACACGGGAAATGACTTAAATTGTTTGTGTCGTCAACTACAGCACACACAAAAGTTTGCAAGGTATATCCTATATGTATCTCTGTGCTCAGATGTGAGCAGAGAGTATGCCGGCGATGCGACCTTCTCGCGATTGGTTTAAAAGAGCAGAGGTTGAGTCGTATCTGGAGCGAAGCCTGGGATAAAGATCTGTGTCAAATCGGACGATGAATAGCCATTTTGCATCTCGCCCAGCGATGCGAAAATAAGGCACCAAGGCCAATTTATATTCTACCAACCCCTAAAGCCCTTTTTACCCATCCAAAAAATTCCCTATTCTATCCAACAACCTTCAAAATAAAATTAACATTTAACAACCATCTTTTTTTTTATAAATATCTTGAAAACAACGTGATTTATCAAAATTTCACATGGAACCATTTTTATACCCCATAAAATTCTCTACAAAAATTGTCCCTTGGAAAAATCTCAAAAGCCTCATCATTATGGAGATATTTAAAAAAGAAAAAAATATGAAAAAACGACATATTCATCCATGGCAACGATCAATCTCCTCTTTATTCGCAAATATCTCAAAAACCCCGAGGTTTATCAAAATATCCATTAAAACCTTTTTTGTAGTCCATAAAATTCTCTACAAAAACTGTCTTTTAAAAAATTCCACAAACCTCTTCATTATCGAGATATATTTAAAAAACAAAAAATAAATCAATAAACTCGACTCATGAGACCACTGAATTTTGAGAAATACCTGCTTGAAGAAAATAAATAAATTCAAAGGACATATAAAATCATCATTTCCGGAATTATTAGTCCCACATAATGACGTTTCTGGTCATAAGATAAGAGACCAAAGGGAGTGAGAAACAGAAGCGCAAAGAGGCGTGTCGTTTCACACTCTATTTGTCATCGCGGTCTTTTATTCTCAAGTGAATGAGGGAAACAAAAGATGAAAAAAAAACTAAAGTTCATCACAAAGTACCTGACATCTGCCGGACAATTGCGAGAATTTTTTTGGCGAGTATGCGAGCTCGTAACTGAGTGATAATCAGTTGATGACGCGCGCACGATATCTAGCCTTTGAATGAATAATTGATGGCGTGGAAGAGAAGCGATCGGGGGGATTGACAGCTCGGTAATGACCCGATTAATTTAGATGGACACAGAAACAAAAAACGAGCGCGATAATCCGCATGGGGGCGAATTTCAAAGTTGACATTCTGCGTCTCTCTTTGTCTGCACACATTTTCACTGCGTGACACACACGCGATCGATTCTTTCACACTCGACGTCAAACGTGACTCTTGTTTATGTGCCTGTTCACTTTCTCCCTGTACACGACGCCCACTGATTTTTCCCCCCTTCGCCCACCGCCCCTCGTTTTTTTTTTCAACTTAAATTGACTCTGCAGCAACTTAATCGCATTAGATATGCCCTGAATCGATGAATTTTCATCGGTAACAATTGATATGAATTTTTTTGAAATAGTAAATTATGCTAGGGAAATTTTTTAGTCATGTAATATTTAGCCTGATGATCTTTCTCAGCAACTGCGAGCAATGAATGAGCTCTGCTGCCGCTCTCTCGAATCCTTGTCTTACTTTCGAGCGAATGTGTGCGCCCGCGTGTCGTATCGCCCGACCGGGACAAACGTTCTTGTAACACATTTTAGAGGACCCAGATATACAATATGTACGCTTCTCCGTGAACGAAGACATCCGGGGACCTCGATCGGACCAGCTTTTGTCTCTCTTGCTCACTGGCAATTTTTTTCGAGTCTTTTATTTATATTTTTTAAATTTCATTTCAGTTCTCTCTATAGACCCCTAAACTCGCAAATTTCACTTTTTTCAATATCCTATCTAATTTTACTAACTAATTCACCAAAAAAAAACGAGATATTTCTAAGCATTTCTCATTATTTTCACGCATGAAATTGAAAAAAAAAAAAAAAAAATTGTATTTATTTATTTGAATTATTTTTTTTTTCCTGTTAAATTTCCCCTCATTAAATTGAAGTTAAATATTTTTATATCCCATATATTGATATTTTTTATCTTTGATAACATGTGATGATTCACGAGGCGATAATTATCGCAATTAAAAAATTGATGAGCCGAATAAACGAATTAACCTTCAATATTTATCTTTTTACTTAAAAAAAAAAAAAAAAAACGGAAAAAAGTTTTGTTTTTTTGATTACAAGGTTGATAAATAATTATTTCTATGTGTTTTTTTAGAAGAGAGATTTGTGAGATCCTCCCGTAATAATGTCTTCGGAAATAAACATTTTTGCAGATGATTTTTCTCTTTTTTTCCTTTACCAATGGATGAAAAGAAATTTTTTGGATGAAAGCCGCGGAGCTTTCTCTAAAGTGCACTCACTCGCAGAGTATATATATTCTATGACCTCTGCGTGCACATTTTTCTTTTCTTCCACACACAGAGAGTCGCGTGTAAGTACAACCCCCCGGTGATTATTTCGAGCCAGAGGTCGGTATAGCGACACAAGGCATGTAAGCGAGAGAAAACGAGATTCACAGAGATTCATACACGCATGAATAACCATCATAGTGAATTTGTGGAGGCTCGGAAAGTGCATTTCTGTGGACTTTCACTCGCAGTGAGGACATGAGAAAATCACCGAAGAATTGAATTAAACGAAAAAAATCATTAAATCTACTATTAAACTATTTATAAAATTCCTTGATAGATAAGTATGTTGAAAAAGATTAATTTACACACAAACAATGAAAATAAACCACCCTTGACGCGCACAGCGAACGCAGCGCCATCCAATAGAAGCCGCAAATTTTTTGCTATTAACCCCTTTGTATCCGCAGAGGTCGATAATGAAGATACTTTCCCCCCACGATGTTTCCTAACTTGAAAAAGTATTTTTGCAAATACGTATAAATCTTAGATAAAATTGTATCAATAAAAATACATCCAGAACTTGTTCTAAGGACATTTTCAGGTTTAAATCACAAAAAATACCTTTTTCTAATCGAAATATTCAAAGTATTGCAGGAAAAGCGCTCGTAGAAATGGCAAGACAATGAAATAAAATTGAAGGTGTTTGAGTTGTTGCAAGAACAAACGCCTAGTGTCAAGTTTCGCGTTCTTTTCACAACATTGATCGTGTCCTTGATTCCGACCCATGCATTTTTATCATTATTACCGTCTAGATTGTGTTTATGAGCAGGAAAAAAATTTGTTTTCATTTACTCACTGAAACATAGACGACTGTTGAATCTCGTTGCACAGGGTCACCTGAAAGACATTTAAAAAAACGGATTAGTATTGAAATGAATAATTTAATTGGGCGGGATGAGTAAAATATCAATTGCGCGTACTCTATTTTGAGAATGGCCTTCTCACAAGATAACACGCATATGTGAGACTCTTTCAATATTCCAAATACTGAGGCGCAGTAATAAGAGCGTATAAAACACGGGAACGACGCGTGATACAACTAGGAAGGCAACCACGTGCATGGGCATCGTTAACGCTGTTTGAGAGTAATGAACGTTCTGAGATAAACCAGGAAGGAGAGCGCTCGAACAATGGGAATCTATTCTATAAATCTAATGGCGTTTGGAGTTTAAACTTGTGATAATTTTGCAATTTTATGCCGGCAGAATTCATCGAATAAGATGTCGGGGATTAATTAGAATTTATGATTAATAGCAGATGTTTTGAGTGAAAGGATAGGTGTTGATTTGATGCACAGGGGTCGTCGAAAGGTGACGACGATTTAGGTAGGATTTCTCAGGTTGAAAAAAAAGAGAGGTTAGCTCGCGGTCATTTTGTTATAGCCCCAGACTTCATGCTCAATTGACTGATTTTTTTCATTGAATGCCACCACGATACAACTCTCAAATGATTGGCCAGACGTTTATTTGCACTAAAGTCAAGGCCGTTCAACCCTTGCTTGCTCGGAGTCGTAAAAAAACTGAGCGAATGACAACCTTGAAGGTTGTGGCGAAGGAGAATATATTTTGCTTACCGAATGATTGATGAAAACACCTTCCACCGTCCGCTTGATCGCACTAAAATAACAACAACTCGCCAATCTGCCTGAGAACAATTATCCCTGACATTTCACTGCATTTTTTCGATTACATACACAAGCACCCGGCCGTCATCGTGCAACATTTTACCCGAAAAATCCAGCCGCTCTCTCTCTCGCACACCAGCGGGGGCAACACTACCGCCAACGGCGACGTATCAAACTATTCTGTTAAATTCAAATGTCAATTAAAAATCACTAATTTCAACGTAATATACAGAAATTTATTACTTTTTATCGATAACTCATAATTTTTATTATTGAAATCAAGATTTTTTTCAGCACTCACGTCTTACTGCCATTTTCTCACATTAGTGGGCGCTGCCATCTTGGAATTCAGCTGACGACCAATAGGAACGCGAGATTCAAATTTTCACCGCATAAAAATCTGTAATTATGTAAAAAAAATATTAAAAACTAACAATGATGGCAAAACCTTTTTTTTTATTTTTATGAAAAAAAAAGAGAAATGACGATTTCAAAACAGCTTTAGCATAAATTATATTAGGTTTTTTTTGTTTGTATTTAATTATTTTTATTATCAAAAAGTTGAATAAAGTACTTATTAATCACTGAATCGTAAAAAAGGAATGTTTTTTTCCAAATATAGCTCAATAATAACAGTAAAAAAACTTACTTTTAAACTGCATAATAACGCACCTACGACTCCAAGTCGTCCAAAAATCGTTGCAACAACGAATTATCCACGGGAATAGTTACATACTCAGTGCCATCAATATTTCGTTTAGTTTTAAGAAGCTTATGATCAATAAATTCCGTCAGCTGAGCCCTGACAACAGCATCAGTAGATCCCAAAAATGCCTCTCTCGCACAGCGATACAAATCCTTAAATGCCATGCCACTGTATAGATTATTTTTCCCATTTTGCAGCTGATATTTCATTAGAATCTTAAACAACTCTTTAGACTTGGTGGTGGACGAGGCAAAAACGTTCTGCAGAGACGAGAGAACGAGTGCTCCGCTACGCTGGACGAGCAGCGAGCTCTCGTACGAGGTTTCGGCCTCGTAGGGCAGCAGAGTCGTCGCATCCCAGAAGTAAAAATTGTACCGCGAGCGTTTGGTGATGCCCCACATGAGCGGAGCATTGATATGATCAACCGAGGCGAGAAGACGGACGTTGGGAATGGCCGCGAGACGTGACAGAAAATCCTGTGCTTTTTCAGACCGCAGAGCAGGTCCATCAATATTATGAACTATCAGGTACAGCCGGTCGTGTGGATTCTCCGTCATCACGTCCTCGATAATTTTGAAGCACTCGCTGGGATTTGACGGACAGTCGCGGTTCATGAGGTCGCCGATGATGCCCTCAAACACGTCTTTGATTGTCAAACCGGGGAAAAACCCATTGACGAACAGCGTGGGATGATCGGAGACAATTCCACGGCGAAAATCGTTCATCAGCGCGCGCTTCGAGCCCAGACCGTGCAGCAGGAGGCTGTAACCCTCTCTGAAAGCGTAAAAAATGTTTAGAATCATTGGAATATCGAGTTAAATAATTGATAACCTTTTTTACTCACTCCATAATATGATACCACATCATAAAATTGGCTTTATGACTCTCAGTGAGTGCGTAAATACCGTTTTTGTGCACTGTCGAGACATGTGTTTGACTTTTAAGCAGTTCCTGCAGCTTTTCTCCGTCCAAACGAGGGTTTTTCAGGCGGCTCAGGGTGTGATTTGACGTGAGGCCCTTCTCCAAAGCATTCTCAAAGTACTCGTCAGTCTTGAGATCCTGTGTGAGGTATAGAAGAATTTTTTTTCTATGAAATATTTGGCGATAAATATGTTGCTGAAACTGATAAGTGTATATTTTTATAAATATTTCCACATTTTACTTGGAAATATTTGTAAAAAATTAATATAATTTTAGTACAAAGGTTTTGTTTCATCAATGCATTATGAAGAATTTCAGGGAACTCACGTAATCCTTGTAGGTCACCAGGTTTCGCGATCTCCCACGTCGACATGGCGTGATAGGGACCTGTGTGCGTTTTATTTCCGCGACTTTTGCAGCCTTTTCGTTAATCTCATCCTCGCTCAGGTCCTCCTGAGGAGTGTGTTCGCTCTCTGAGGCACTTTCCGACCCACTCGGCTGGTATTCTTCGTCCTCGGACACGCTTTCGCTCTCGCTCTCACCGGAATAGTGAAATTTTCGTTGAGGGATTTTTTGAGAACGTGCAGACGCTCTCGGGGACTTCTTCGGAGGTGTGTTCACTCGATTAATCAACACCCGAGGCTCTCTGACGATTTTGAGACTGCGAGGAGTGCGCGAAGGCGCAGAAGTGCGTGACAATGATGTTTTTTTGATGCTGGAGTTGTCGATCGACTGGATACCAACATTGTCAATGGATTGTTCCATGGATTCATCATCACTGACTGCCTTCAGAGGCTTTTGCACATCCTCACAAATTTCATTCAATGCCTTGTCGAATTCTCTCATGCTCAGGCTGCCCTCAGCCTTTCTACCGAGTCTATTCTTGACTGATGAAGAGGTTTCAGCTCGTTTTCTCCCTGCTAATAAGTGAGAATTAATTTTAAGATTAATGTTGAAGATTTTTCATGTGGTAAACTCACTTTTTGGCGTTGAAAGCACTGCATCCTTGACGTTGGTTGATGTTCGGGAGGATTTTCTTACGCCTGTAATTAATATCAGTGTATTTATCAGTTTTAAAGGTCTAGAGATGGCTTTGATTGAGGTTATGCGCCATTAGAAGAGAGTTTGAGGATTGTTAACTCGTATTTACCTGCTGGAGTTTTTGGCGACTGTGTTTTCACGGGATTTTCGTTGTAATTAATGGGTTGTTTGCGCCGAGATGAACGTCGTGGATTATCGTTGTCATCTGACATCATTTATGAGCTTGTGACGCCGGCGGTTGACGGGAAATATGTAGTAAACATTAAACAAACAGTCTGTATCTACGTACGTACTTATGAAGACAGAGAAAGAGCGCGAAAAGCTTTTCAGGCTTGCCGGAAGGTGCTGCCGAGGTGGCATTGGCGGTTTTAACACCACAACTACTGTGAGATTAAGGTTATATCGTCCCAGTGTTTATGTGAATGCCGACTATGATCTGATCTGAATAATCTACCGTGGATCCAAAGTGGAAATTGCGGTCATATCATTTGTATAAGCAAAGAAAAATGAGTAAAACAACACTAGGTCCCTCGCATGTAGAGAATCTCGATGGCCAGTCGTCAAAATCAATTCCAGGTTTGGATAGCTTACATGATGATTGCGAGAGTCTCACCAGGATCGATATATCCTGGGCATTGTGTGGACCAACGAGGCAGCTGCGTAAATTAAAAAGAAATTTTATTCTCTGAATTGATTACTTTTTCAAGTATTGATAATTAACTGTATAATATACTCTCAGCTCGTCAATGCCTTGGAATTGGTTGGAGTCATCATCAAAACCGATGACGTTTGGGATGATTAACAGGATTTCTGGAGGCTACAGCTCTCTGTCTCGGTGCTGAGATCCAACAGGCTCGCAAATTGCACAGTGTCGTCCATGAATCGTTTTTGCCACCTGAGACGAACAATCTTATTCTGGATTAGTTGGAGCTAGTTATTTTATTTAAAAATAATGCATAATTTTATAGGCAGTAGATGAATTTTTTTTTAGTGTTTTTGAGACTTTAAATTTACTGTAGAAAAAATATCATTACGGAGAACAACGTTTAACGATTAAAGTAGTGTAATTTTCCATAAATCTTACTTGGAAATATATTTTAATGTTGTGCAGAAATTAACAAAATGGCGATATGCAAAAATTTTCACTCACCGCACTTCTGGAGATGTCTGCACTCACCAAAAACCCGGGTAAAACTGACAATTTTCGTGGGAAAGTCGAATAAGCCTAGGGCTACCGATAATTTTTAATTACTTTTTGATATCTCTGACGTGTACCGATAAGATAGCAAGCGTGGGAAAATCAATAATTTCGACCACGTCGCCCAGTTCTTCCCGGGTTTTCCATGAAAGCAGACGTGTCAAGGCAGACAGTGAGTGAAACACTTTGTGCATTGCTATTTCTGTAAATAATTTGCTAATTATGTTATTGTTCAAATAATTTCATTATATATTGACACGAAAATGTAAAAATTCCGGTGTAGATCGTCGAATTCGATGAAATCGACGTTTCGTGTTTTTTTTTGGATAATCACTTATTTTTTTAGTGCAAAACGTCTTTTTCGATACAAAAATCTTTTTTTTTTCGATACAAACGCGTGATTTCACTGGAGTATCACTTGAAGACATTTTTTAGTGTTATGCAAAAAATTAAAGAAATAGAAATTTTTATATTAAAATCGTTTTTCAGAGTACTTGCCTCTGTTTCCAAGTGTAACTACTGCAAATTTTGGATATGATTGGGTGAATTTCTCCCAAAATACGGCGCAAAAACGGAAATACTAAACTTTTGGATTCAATCGTGTGGCCCAAGCATCACCCCCGACAAGTAAATTATTTAAAATAGCAGTGAAAAAATCGGCCACTTTACGGCGGCTCAAGAGTGAAAAAAAAAAAAAAACAACAAACTTTATAAGCATGTGCTGCAAAATTTCTGGTATTTCAGTGTCTCAATAAAATACTGAAAATCACTTTTTTAACAATTTATCTCGAGTTTTGATTACAGTTCCCAAATACAACAGCAAAGCGAGGTGCTGCCGCTTGCGGGCATTTAGTCTCAATGCTCAACGACCTGATGCATTCTATTGCTCTACCTTTCACGTCGCATTTGCAAGTCCAGATGAGAGGATTCAACCGATGAGCCAGTGTGATTTGAATAGAAGCCCGTTTTTTCTTGCTCACAACAACGATGTAAATCCTGCGGTAAGCTGAAATGCAAACCCGAAACATTCCTGCGCGCTGAGACTAAGAAAAAAAACACCTATCACGACATCCAGCGATCGAGAGTTCAAATCTGATTTTTTTCCACTACAAGTAATCTCGAGGATAAAATGTGCAATCTGTTCCGGGATGCATGAAAGTTGTCCTCTCCGCAACGCGGTTATGCAAGAGTAAGGGAGAGAGATGTTGCTGTGGAATGTTGTTGTTGTTTTTTTTTCGTCCTTTTCACGTGGACATCATTTAGGCTTTATAATCCGACTGGGTGGCTATATTGAGACTATATTTTTATATTTTCACATTATAATAATGCAACTATAGGGGTAAGGGTACATTATTATTATATGGCAATTTCCTGGGAAAATTTTAATCGTCACACGCATTACAAATGGGCGTTGCAGACACGCCTTGGCAGGATGATCGACGCCGATAAAATCTTGGCGCCATTGCCTTCCGCCACACACAGATTTCGCGACTCGCGTTTGTACTATTCGCATGTGTTTCTAGAAAGTAATTAAAGCACGATTTCACTGCATTGTCACGATGCGAGGGTGTACAATGTAAAACTTTCTCTAATTATTATTAAATTTTTTTTTGTGACTAGTGGAATGTACATCTATTTACAATATTATACTTGGAAATTCTCAATTGAGATCAATTCAGGTCCCTGCAGTCTTTATCACCGCAATTATTGCGCGTCATATGCTCAGGGAAGGCCTTTTTTTTCTATCCTTAGTTGTATTTTTCCCAAAAATTGTTCCTAACACTCGTGAAACCGAGTGAACGCCGAGTTTTCGTCGAATTGGCAGTGCACGCAACAACTGGACCGACCTGGCCTCTCGTAATAGCGCCTGAAAGGCCAGTGCAGCTCCTGCCGGACTCTCGGCTGCACTCACTTCGTAAAATTGACAGCCGTGCGCCAACGAGAGCTGTTGACCCTCATCCACGCAAACTTGCCTGAGAAAAAAAATTACACATTGCAAAAAACCATTTTTACCAAATGTATGTAATCACATATTTCTCATATTACCGAGCATGATCGAGGTCACGCTTATTTCCTAGCAGTAATGCAGTAAAGTAAGATGGCAGGCGAAGATCTGCGAGCTGCTTTAGCAATCCTCGTGCCTCCTGGAAACTCTGCTTGCACGTAACACTGTAGACAATGACAAACGCCTCGCCCCACCGTATATGTGAGTATAAACAGTTATTTTCCTGCGAAAAAAAAAGAATTGCCAATTTTTCAATTGTAAGTTATACTTCCCACACAAATCACAGTAATTTTTGACTCACTTCACATCTAGATGTGTCGAGGACTTCCACTTCGGTTATCACATTGTCTATGGTGACGCTGTGTCGATACAAAAAGTCTGGAAAACATTGTTAAACATAACTTGCAGTTCTCTATATACAATTAGCATCGCAACTCACCACTTGTCGAGCTGTACTCTCCGATGTAGCGTCGTGTTAGGTAGCGTACCACCACAGCTGGGAAAAAATTAAAATTAATCAAAGCACTCGCGCATTGCAGTGGATGAGAAAATAATAAATTACCAGATTTTCCGACCCTGGGGCCGCCGAGGACGACCACCCTGATCCTATTGACGTTAGTCATCCACTGATGCACATTTCCACACACACATACACGCACACGAGTTTGTTGTGCACACAGCACAGTTTATAAATAGAGTGGAATCGTCAAGGCGCGCACCAGTTCAACTGGGATTCTCACTTTACTTTCTCTAAATTCCCGGCGGCAAGAAGTCGTCGTCGTCGTGGTCACTCTTTAAATAAACGTGGCAGAGATTTGTAAATTACAAGTGGAATTTTTAAACAGAGGGAAAAAATGCAGAATGCAATTGTATACAAGTTTTACGCGAAACAACATATGCAAGCATGCACCCATGCAAGCATACAAGTGCAAGGTGTACGCGCACTCGCGCGCAGTCGGTAAAACAGATTTCTAGCTATACTACTACACTGCTGCATATAGCCATGTTCACATAACCTGTACATACACATCAGCATTCAGTGCAGTAATAATAATGGCTCTGGCACTGCGGAACGTAAGTTTACTTTTTTCAATTTGTAAACAGAATACTTATTTGCTAATACTTACTGTTTTTATTCAGTTGGCTCAGGGTCTCCAGACGCAAATACCCTTGTTATGGCAAAGATCTTCACTGCACGCGTCAGCAGCTCTAGACAAAATTTGTTCAGGTCGCTATCGAGTTACCCTAAAGCGTACTCGGGCACTAACCTACGAAATGGCACAGAAACCCCATGAAATTGCACATCGCAAGTCCTGGAATGCCTGGAATACATGTAATAATTCAAATTACATTGAGGAGGTTGGGGACCGATCAGTTGAGATTTAAACTCACGATTTTGTGCCTACTGCTACATTGTTACTTTTTTTTTTCATTTACATCAGTATTTTGACGTAACATATCGTGCGAAAAAGCTGGTTTTTGGCAACTTTTTTTTCAAAATTGCGTCAAAATCGTGTACAAGACGAAACTCGACGTTTTTTTTCAATTAGTTACAGTTCGAAAAACAGCTCATGTATTCGAGGTCACGCTTAACATTCAATATCTCGAAAATTAAGGACAGAACCATAGTAAAAATTTACAAGCATACGTAAACAATATTAATATATAACATTTTTAGCTCACTGTAACTATTTTCAATTTGGTGACCAACCTCCTTCAATGTGAGAAACGACATTTGAAAGTGTATGTATTGATACAAATTTTTGTTTAGCCAATATTAAGAATGGAAATCGTCCGCGTCAAACTGCCGTCGAGGACGAATTTATTCGACGATTTTTGTATGGCACATGGCACGGACTTTTTGTGAGCGAGGTAGTCATCAAACGTCAGCACAATATTGTTCGAATTGCTGGAATAACAACTCGCAATTTATTGCCACGAAAAATGTATTTTTTAATTGGATATACACAAGAATTTTTGAGTTACTGGTGTCAGTGTCCGGTAAAAATGGAAATTCAAACAGTCTCCTGCAAAGAAGATGTTGTATTTAAATATATTTAATTTCATCATTAGTATTTGTTTTATTAATTGCTACATACGACCACATACAATTATTGCATTTACCGGAAAGTACGAAATAAAAAATGGAACAAACATAATTACGTACGTGTGGTGGCAAATTAGGCCAGAGATCAGCTATATTATAAATTCATTAATTGGCCCATGTGTTGTAAAGTCAATGGCTTATAATATACGTGGCCAATAAAAACAGATTTGTACTTGCATTGAAATTCTCATATTCCTTCGCACAGCCCAGTATAGCGTTATTATGACTAATAATTAATTAATTTGCATTTTTGTTTTTGTACAATAGAATTTTTTTGTTTTTTTCAATGGATGGCAGCGCGCATTCTTATCAAAAAGTTGGCGTATTATGTGAAATTGTTCCAATTTTGTATCACAGAGCTTCGATCGGAATATTTGTAGGAAAATACACACTATACACACTATACATGGGCTAACCGCGAGTTATATTTGCACATACTTCCACACATATTCATACACACACCTAAACACACGCACATACAACTCAAATTGGAGATTATTTGGGCCTAGATTGCAGCAGTTGCTGCTCATGCTACAGCTACCTCCGAGAAATTAGCCCATTACTCGTTCCTCCTGCAGTAGTTGGTGTCATCTCGAATTCAACCAACAATGGAAAATGATCTGACGGCACATGAGGATGCGGGCATCCAACTACCTTGTGTTCACGAAACCAATCGGCGCTCAACGGTCCCAATAGACCTAAAGGTACCATGCTCTGCTTGGAATAAAATATGTAGTCGATGATACCTTTAAAGTCGAAGCTGCAATGGGAAAAAAATCAAATTTATAAATCATTTCAATTTAAACACTGTAAATTTTATTATACATACGTGTAATTAGTGTACGGCATAATGTCCTCGCTGTAAGCCGAGGCCAACTTGAACGAATGCGTAAATTCGTTGGGTTTTTCACAGCCGGAGATTTTTTGTAGCGATGACTTGTACGCCAGCTCTTTAAAGTCCCGATGATCCGACGCCACTCGTCCAGACGTGAGGAATTCAACAACACCCGAGTCTGGCAGCGAATTAAAATCTCCACAGAGCAAGACTTGAACATTTGAAGAGTCGGGCTTGTGGCCAGGGCGGAATGATTGGCCAGCCTCGTCAAGAATAGAACGTAATTCATTGCTCAGCATCATTGTCTGGATCAATTTTACATCGCAGTACTCTGGATCCCAGTGAATGTGTGCTGTGCACACGAGCACAGGCTGCTGTACCTGTGCCGGATCTGCAGGTAGTCCTGAAATCAATTGAGAATAATAATAGTACTAATAATACTAGCAATTATCCTATAGATAAATTTAATCAGATGAAATTTTTATTCACATAAAAATACACATGACTCTCTCAAAAAATAACAATCAGTGTAAAAACACCGTAGAGTAAAAAGCAGGGATATGCAATAAGCAGGCGTTGCTTCTCCTCGCCAGAGATAGCGGAGAAAAGTCTGGAGGCCGAGAGCGAGGCCCAAGCGACAGCCACGGCGGCAATAATTAGCCCGATTGCGCCATTGAGGGTCATAAAAATGCCCATTCCGGCGAGGACGACGACGGGCAAAAGGCAGTAGCCGAGTACCGAGGCAACAGACAGCAGTGTAATGTTGCCGGTGCTGCTCATAAGATACTGCAATGTGTACATGAGTAGACAAGAGGTAACTGCCAGTCCATAGACGTATCCGAAGTGTGCCTTGGAGCCGGCGAGCAGGAGAAAAGCGGCGAGTGCCAGGCAAAAAACAATTGGCCCTGCCAGATCAGAGTCTTGCATGATGTAATTGGCATCGTCGATTTGGCCGCGGCGGTGGAATGGATTCAGGACGCCCAGGGTCTTTTGAATAATTCGGTCTGGATCAATACCGAGCTCCTCGAGCAGCGGTGGCTCATCCTCCTCCTCCACGCCAAATGTCCCAGCTAAAAATTTACATAAATTATGTAGTAATGCAATGACACATTTTTTTTTCTTCAACTTACGTTTGTACATGTCTGATGGATACATGTTGCCGCCGTAGGTATTTTGTGTTGGATCCAGAAAACTCTGATGCTGACCATAGTGTTGCTGATCGTCCGAGTAGGACTGAAAGTCAAATTGTTGGTTAGGTTGACCAAACCCTGCAGGCTCGAAATTGTACTGGCCCTGTGCTGGCGGTGCCCATACGTTGTCTTGTCCCGTGTATCCCGACATGATTTTCTAACAAACTTGAGAGATAAAAGGTTACACTGTTTGACAGCGCGACAGGAATGACGCCATTACGCGTGCGCGCGTTAGTTCGCACTTTGTCTGGAAATTCTGGAATACCGACGACTCGTTCTCTCTCGCGCGCGTGACTGTCGCTTGCAAGTGCCACCACTCGGTGGCGTTGAAAGTACCATTTTACACTCACCATTGTCCCAGGCTGCTTCGGTAGTTCTGAGCAGCGCTGCCAGCCCAATGTTGTCCTTGGGCATTACTCGATTCAACATATGATGGGATCCCTCGACGTTTGTGGAACTGACGGCATTTTGCTTGGCCAACGCTGTAAACTCCACCAAGTGTTCCTTCACAAGGGTAAATTTGGCTGTCCGGTAAAATATTGCACAACCATCTACAAATTTGCGATCATTTTCAGCCATGGTCTTGGCCCGTGACTTTGGTGAAAATATTCCATCGTAGCCGTCGTGCTTCAATTCAGGCAGAAAAAAGTTGTAGAATTGCTCAGTTTCGACCTCCTGCAAGCTGATTAAATCGGCAGCGTAGTGACGTATCTCATCGAGTATTCCCTTTTTCCGATATTCCCAGCAAAGTGCCCAACTTGGACAGTAGCCATACATTTGCCGGGTGGCATACTTGTCGCTCAGCACATTGTAACACATGACCGTAAAAATGCCTGGAAATTTTACATTGTAAAATACTGTTTACCTATGACAAAAACAAGCATATTTTTAAAACTCGAGCGCTCACGACGGCTAACGAAAATAATGGCCGAAAATAAAATCTTTACATGCCCTTATCTGGGGAAGGAAGAGGAGGAAAAAAGCCATTCTTACGTAAGATTTTTGCTTTCAATATTTAGAGTTATAGATATTTTGTAATTCGTTTGATTTGTTGTAAAATGACCAAAATCGTCTTTACGTAATAACAGCGCTAGAGATTTAAGAATACGCCTGATTTTTCTATTCACTTACAGGTAGGTCTTGTCCTGTTAGGTCTTGTCAGCGGGATCCATGGTCGTTGCGGAGGATGTCCGGCCGTAACTGCAAAGATAAATAATTTATCGGGTATGTAATGTGTATCCTGTTCTACATTGATAGAATATTTCAATAAAAACCGGAATAATTGCGTGGGTTATTTCATTTCAGGATATAATGGCGCAAAGGAAATTACTGCAAGTGTTTATAATTGCTGTTTTTTTATTTGTCAAATCAATTGCAGCAAATTATGAGCTCGGTTCACTTTTTGGAGATACCACATCCGCTTTGATTTGTCAAACAAAACAGTGCCAAATTCTAGCAGATGAATTCATCAGAGGAATGAATAAATCGGTGAATCCATGTAATAATTTTTACGAATATACTTGCGGAGGTTGGGTAAAAAATACTGCTATACCAAAATACGAGGCCAGTTGGAGTCGATTTTCTCTATTTCAACAAACTGTTTATCATCGAATTAAAGGTTTGTATAAATATAATATAAAATATCGTGTTACAAATATATTTGATTATAATTTCACCGCAGGAATATTGGAGACGAGCCCGAAATCGTCGGATATACTGCCTGTCCGACAGGCAAAAAAATGGTTTCGCTCGTGCATGGATATAGAAACCCTTGAGACACGCGGTCTCAAACCTATAGAATCAATTTTAATACAGCTCGGAGGTTGGCCAATGACTGTGGACACTGAAGAGTGGGACGAGAATGAACACACGTGGCAAGCATTGGAGCATCATTATTTCCATCTCACGGGTTCTTTTATTTTTTATAAAATTTCTACATCATGGGACGACGAACAATCAGTAATTTCTCTTGATAGAGGAAAGCTACCGTTGCATGGAGAATTATTGACGAAATTTAGAAATTATTCTGGCAATGATTACGATGCATATAAAGAAATTATTGGCGGAGTTGCACAAATGTTTATCGAGCACAGACAGGCTGATATTTCGGAGGATCGTCTAAAGCAGGATGTCGAAGATTTAGTTGAATTTGAAAAAAAATTGTATTTATTAGATGCCGAAATTGAGGAAGATGAGTTAATTGAAGAGACTATCGATCAATTTATCGAGTGGTATAACACTGCTGCAGAAAATTTAACTGATGATAATATTAATTTCCGGCATTTAATTCGCATGACCTACAGTATGATTAATTATGATGTAAAAGACTCAACAACAATGCAGACTTATAGTCCGGACTATTGGATTGAATTAACAAAGTTGCTGATGAAAACGCCCAAAAAAACTATAATAAACTATATCCACTGGCATTTTATAAGCGACATGTTGCGTTATACAACAGAAGAAATGCGAGATTTACTGTTTACAATTGAAAAAAACAAATTTGACATTGAAGAACGTGCTCCTCGATGGTTAGAGTGTGCCAAGGAAATAAAAATGACCAGTGCAGCGTCTTTTGCTTTTGTTGAAAAGTATTTTCCGAAACAAACGGCTCATGCTGTGCGAGAGATGATTGAAAAAATACGGAAAGAAATGAGGCTGCAAATTGCAAAGTCTCTCTGGATGGACGAGGACGCTCGCCAACTGGCAATTGCTAAATTAAATGATGTGAAAGCCATTATAGGATACCCCGAATGGTATCATAACGAGACGATGGTATCAAGTGCCTACAAAGGGGTATGTAATCAGCAGTGTAATTATATGCCTACAACATAATATGTATGTGCACTGTAAAATTTCAGTTGACAATTGGGAATGAATATTTCGACAGTGTACTTGGTTATGAAAGGTGGCAAATTAAGCGACAACTGCGGCGAATAAACGGAAATTGGGCGAATAATAATATCGTCTTCAGTGAGGATTTGGAGGTTACAGTTGTTAATGCCTTTTACTCGCCTTTTGGAAATGAAATTGGTAAAACCTTTAATGTATATTGAGGTGAAGTAAAAAAATCGATTATTGTAGTTTTGTATAAAAAAAAAAAAAAAACATAATTCATCTTGTTTTAAGAACTCTTTGAAAAAATCAGCTTGGTACGAATTTTGAAATCTGTAAAAATGGTGAAAACGTAGTTTTAAACAATTTATAAACATTATTAATTAAAATTAATACTTTGAATTGAAATTTTGTAGAATTTATTTTTATTTTGTATGAAAAAAATTTGTTCTAGACGATTTTTGCAAATTTCAAAATTCGTGAGTGATCTCTAAAAATGTTTATATAGGGTGGTTTTTTTTTTTGAAAGGCTCTTAAAACATGTTAAACTATAATTTTTTGATTCTAGAGTTGAAAACAAAACAAAAATAGTCGTTTTTTTCGCGACATCCTAGTGTATTTTTTACTTTTTGTAAAATGATTTTGTAAAAAAAATTGTTTTCAGAACTTCCAGCTGCTGATTTTCAACCTCCATTATTTACATCTCAATTGCCATGGTAAGAATATTAATATTAATATCCACCACAAATCATGTGCATCAAAAAAGCGTTTTAATAATGAATTTTTTAGGAGTGTAAATTACGGAATTGCTGGATTAGCAGCTGGCCATGAAATTGGACATGCATTTGACGATGATGGCATCAAGTACGGTCTAAATGCTAGTGATACAAAATTATCGAAACGCATGCTAGAAATGTACTATGATAGAGCCGAGTGTTTCTCGGATCAATTTGATGCCTATTATAACGAGTCATCGCCTGCGCCGCATCATGATAATCAAACTAGTCGAGGCCTGAGAACTAGAGGAGAAAATATTGCAGATTCAATTGGACTTCATGCCGTTTACGAAGCCTATCGAAAAGAGATCAAGAATGATTTCAAGTTGCCGGGATTTGAGGATTTAACGAACGACCAAATGTTTTTTGTTTCGTTCGGAGCACTCTGGTGCGAGAAAAGGACGCAGAAAGTTGAAGAATATCTAAACAAATACGATTCACACAGTCCAGGTCGTTTGAGAGTAATTGGTGCAGTCTCAAATTCCAATGATTTTGCCAGAGCCTTTAAATGCCCGGTAGGCAGCCCGATGAATCCTACAAATAAATGCGACATATGGAATGCTCCGGAACCATAAATATCTAGCTGGCCTTGTAATTAATAAAGCATCATTTATTCAGTTAATCCGTTTGTAAATTAACACCCACGTACAATTAGAACGTGCGAAAATTACCTCACTTTATATTTGCAACTGCTCCGAGAAAAATTTCTAGTTGTGTCTGTGATCCACTATTGCAACAATGGATCTCGCGCGTTTATTACTGTTTCTATCAACTCTAACCCGATTTGTCGTCATTCGCAGTAGTGGTATCAGCAAAAATTCACTCATCTGCGAAACTAGAGAATGCAAAATTATTGGTTTGTACAATAGAGTATTATTTTAATGCGAGTTTATATATTAAACATACACTTATTTTTTAATTCAGCCGAGGAACTTTTTAATGGAATGGACAAATCTGTTGATCCATGCGACAATTTTTATAATTTTGTCTGTGGAACATGGGTAAATGAAACTACTATCCCACCATTTCTACCAACTTGGAGTCGATCTGATATGTTTCAATACGTAGTATTTCACAGAATTAAAGGTAAATTTTTTAAGCGGTATAATTTTTAGTTGGATAAATTTGTAATTTTTTACTTGATGCAGAAATTCTGGAGACTAGTCCGAAGCGTTCGGATATTTTACCTGTTCGACAAGCAAAAAAGTGGTATCGCTCGTGCATGGATTTGGAGAGGTTGAATAAACGAGGCCTTCGAGATCTAGAATCAATTCTTGTCCAAACGGGCGGATGGCCCATGACAATAGATCGTGAAGAGTGGGATGAAAGTGAGCACGCGTGGAAAGAAATTGAAGAGCATTATTTTCACATTACGGGCTCTCACACGTTCTACGATGTTGATACAGAATCACGACACAGAAATAACAGCGTATCATTGACTATTCCACAGTTTAGTTTGTTAAAATATCTCCAACGTCATCCGAATGATAGCCAAATTTATTACAGTATGTATAAAAAAATACTGCAAGGAGTTGTCGAGTCGTTGATTGAATACAATAAAGCAAGTATTGCCGAAGAAACTTTGCAAAAGGATATCGATGATTTATTTAATTTTATTCTACAACTTGACAAATTAAAAATCAATGCAACTTATGACGGGGAAGTAATGACGATTGATGGTCTAGTAGAGTGGCATGCAAGTCAAAACGAAGAACTTGATTTGCTGGATTTTCGACATTTAATCCGAAGAACCTTTGACATGATTAATTATGATATCAAAGATGCTACATCGATTTTCGTACAGTCTCCATCCTATTGGACAGAATTGGCGACACTCTTAGGATCAACTTCAAAACGAATTGTCGTAAATTATATCCACTGGAATTTTGTTATGGAAATGATGCGATTCACTACGGATACAATAAGAGACTTGATTTTGTCGGCATCTGAAGAAAATTATTGGGGAATAACACAACGACCACCACGATGGTTAGAGTGCGTTGTAGAAATGCAAATGTCAACAGCTGCAGGCTATGCATTTGTCAAAAAATATTTTACACCAAAAGTTGAACAGGAGATTCGTCAAATAATAGAAAATATTCGCAATGAAATAAAATCACAAATGAACAACTCACCGTGGATTGATCCAGAAACGCGAGATTTGGCAATAGCAAAATTGAATCACATGAAATTTTTTATCGGATATCCCGACTGGTATAAAAACAAGACTTATGTTATAAATATGTACAAGGGATTAACTATTGGATCGGATTACTTTGATAATATTTTGAGTTTTACAAAATATTATAGAAAACAATCACTTCGTAGAATTAATAATCCTGAAAAAGATAATGATGATGATGATGAATGGGCAATGTTTGAAATAGATCCAACTGTTGTTAATGCATTTTACTTTCCTACATTAAATACCATACAGTTGCCAGCTGCAGATTTTCAGCCGCCGCTGTTTACATCGAAACTTCCTAGCAGTATAAATTACGGAATTGCCGGCTCTGTGATTGGTCATGAAATGGGTCATGGTTTTGATGACGATGGTATTCAATACGGCCTCGATGGCAATGACACAAAGATATCAAAGCAAATGCTTGAAACGTACTATCAAAGCGCCGATTGCTTTATCGAGCAGTACAACAAATATCACAATGTGTCGAATTCTGATGAATCAATTGGTCGTATAACTCAGGGTGAAAATATAGCTGATTCTACGGGGCTTCATGCTGTTTTCGAGGCATATCGTACAATGCTTGAAGCAACACCAGGTGGATTTGATCGAAAGTTGCCCGGTTTTGAAGATTTTACCGATGATCAAATGTTCTTTATTGCTTTTGCTGGTGTAAAGTATATTTAAAAATTCAATCAACCTTTTTTACTAATAACCTGATTTATTATTATTCTTTTTCGCAGTCGTGGTGCGAAGTTAGCACGCCACAATTTCAAAAATACATCGTTGAAAATGACGTTCATAGCTCAGGAGAGCTTCGAGTCATTGGTTCCGTATCGAATTCTAAAGATTTTGCAAGGGCATTCAATTGTCCAAAAGGCAGTGCCATGAATCCGGAAAATAAATGCGATGTTTGGCATGCACCCGAGCCATATGAATCTCCTGGTGCTCTTGATGTCTTTGATGCTGCACACAAAGAACAAGCAACATGTCAGACCAACGAGTGCAATATTATAGCTCAAGAATTCCTTTTTGGCATGGATACATCGGTAGATCCTTGTGATAATTTTTACGACTACATGTGCGGCGGTTGGGATAACAAAACTTCCATTCCACCTTATGCAGCCCACTGGAATCGAGTCCAAGTATTTCAAGAGACAGTTTATCATCGAATTTCAGGTAAGTAAAATTATTTTATTGTATGCATATAATTATTATAGGCTTATTGATTTTATTTGATCGTAGAAATTTTGGATACTAGTCCTAAACCGTCGGATATATTGCCCGTCCGACAGGCAAAAAAATGGTTTCAATCGTGTATGGATATAGAAACGCTAAACAAACGCGGAATCAGACCAATAGAATCGATTTTGATACAGCTCGGTGGATGGCCAATGACTGTGGACACTGAAGAGTGGGACGAGAATGAACACACGTGGCAAGGCGTAGAGCACCACTATTTTCATCTTACGGGGTCTTATATTTTTTATGATATTTCATCAGGATGGGAGTCCAGCTTTGATCTTGCGGTATTCAACATCATATATTTACTAGCATGTGTTTTTTTTGTAACTGACAGTTAAAAACGACGCGAGGGTCTTGCTGATTTTTTTGGATGTTTCTTAGACTCTCAAGTAGCTATAAGAAAAATATCATGGCTGGACAAAGCATTTAACATGATATTACATGACTATTTCACGTAAATTTGAGGTTTAGGGGTGTGCGATGGTCTTTAACATGACAGCAGGTGGTTGTGAATTTTTTCGGGGGTTCTTTAGACTCTAATCTAACTATAAAAAAAATTACATGGCTAAGCAAAACATTTAACACTATATTTCATATTTTTATGAATGGCACAAAGATTTGGGACTTTCTTATATAACATATAGATTATGTTTCAAAATTTAAATTTAATTTCAATATAATTCTTTAGTTCAAGATTGGATCGCTGCCATTGACGGGACAGATTTCTGACGAATTTAGAGATTTCGCTGGCAATAATTACGATGGCTATGCCGAGGTGATTGCTGCGGCAGCGACAATGTTTATTCATCACAATAAAGCCAACGTTCGTCGCGACAAGTTGCTGCAGGATGTATACGAGTTGGTGGAATTTGAGCGACAATTAAACACGATGATGGACACTTATCGATATGATGGCATAGAAATACTAACGATCGATGAATTTCTCGAATGGTACAAAAAAAATTGTTCTGCCTTCGAAGATGCTGAAAATATTGAACCGGTAAATTTCATGTAATTATTATCATACATAAGCATATATAGAATAATTATTTTTTCAGTTGGATTTCCGCAGAGTGTTTCAAAGAGCTTTTGACATGGTAAATCATGATATTGACGGCACAAAAAAAATCTATGTCCAGGATATGGTTTATTGGCTAGAGTTGACAAAATTCTTAAGTGCCACGCCTAAAAGAACTATTGGTAAAATATAAATACAATTTTATAACTGATAAAAATTTAATTGTTAATTTTTTTTCAGTAAATTATATTCACTGGCATTTCATCAGTGGAAAACTTCAATATACAACGGAAACAATGCGAGATTTATTGTTTTTAATAGTTGAAAATGAAATTGACGTAAAAGAACGTCCGCCACGTTGGTTAGAATGTTTCCAAGAAATGGAAATGAGAATAGCAACATCATATGTATTTGTCGAAAAATATTTCTCCGAGTCAACTGCAACAGCTGTCCGTGAAATGATTGAAAATATTCGTGATGAAATGCAGATGCAAATAAATACGTCAAAATGGATTGGATCAGAAGCTAAACAGATGGCAATTGAAAAGCTCGATACAATGGATATATTTTTAGGATTTCCCGAGTGGTTTAAAAATCAAACATTTGTTGTTAATGCATACAAGGGTTTGACTATAGGCAGTGAATATCTCGACAATATTTTGAGCTTTGAAAAATTCAAGAAAAAACAAGTTTTGCGTCATATAATAAATGGCAATCGTGAAATTGACTATAGCATGGGTGGTTCGGTAGAAGTAAATGGATATTATTCACGAATGCGAAATCTCATTGAACTTCCCGCAGCAGATTTTCAAGCACCGCTGTTTACACCAAAGTTGCCGAGAAGTATCAACTATGGACTGGCCGGTTCAATTATCGGCCATGAAATAGCTCACGGATTTGACAATGAAGGTAATAATAAAAATAACTAATACTATTTGCTGATATAATTTCTCTTTCACGTCATTTCAGGATTTAAATACGGACCTAATGGAAATAAAACAAAAATTCCTAAGAGAATTCTCGAAATGTATTTTAAAAGAGCCGATTGTTTTATCACTCAATTCAACCAATATCACAATATATCAGAGGATGATTACGACGAAGACATGTCTGAAAGTAAAGGACGTATATCTCAGGCAGAAAACATTGCTGATTCCACTGGATTACATGCAGTTTATGAAGCTTATCGAAAAATGATAGATCAGCGACCACGCGGAGATTTCAAGTTGCCGGGTTTCGAAGATTTTACCGATGATCAAATGTTTTTCATCTCTTTTGGAGCAATATGGTGCGAGATCCAAACTCCGAAATTAGAAAAATTGTGGCAAAAATACAATGTACACAGTCCAGGTCGTTTGAGAGCCATTGGAGCGGTTTCCAATACACCTGACTTTGCCAGGGCATTCAAGTGTCCCAAGGGTAGTCCTATGAATCCGGAGAACAAGTGCGACATATGGGATGCACCGGAGCCCTGTAGGGAGACTGCATTGGACGGCAAAGATTGTCACAATGTCGAGTAAATAATGTATGTAGTTTACGATAAAATATATAGACATGACTATCAACTGTTGTCATTTGCGTACAATCTGCGCGCGTCCAAGGAAGTGCAAGGTGTATCCGGTTGTACACTGATGCGAGAGTAGGTATATAAAAATAGCGTGCAATGTTAAACTGTGCAGTGTACTCGTTAGACTATCATGATGAAGACTCACGTTATAAAAATTCTAGTACTAGTTACAGTTGTGTCAGTAGGTGCAAGAAAATTATTTGACTCTTCTGAGGAATTGAATCGAGATTTTGATTGGATAAATACTGGCGTTTGTCAAACCGATGAATGCAAAATAATTGGTGAGAATTTATGTGCAATATGTATTTTTGGGTAGCCCAAAAAACCCCCTTGTGAAAAATTCTACCAGATACAAGCATTTTTTGCTCATGAAATTTTGAAATCTGCAAAAATGGTCAAAATGTGATTATAAACATTTTTTTGTTATTTTTTTTTGTGACTATCGAATATTAAAATGTTACATTTGTTTATTTTCTTTATTTGGTGATGTATTTTATAAAAAAAATTTTTTCGACAATCACATTTTGACGGTTTTTTTTTTGAAAATTTCAAAAATTTGTAAGCAATCTCTAAAAATGCATGTATCAGACGAAATTTTTTTTAGAGGCCTCTAAGAATATGATAAACTAAGCTTTTTTTGATACTCGACCCGAAAAATAAAAATATTCAGTTTTTTTGCGCCATATCCCTAATATGTACTTGATATTTTCATGCTTTTATTGTTTTTATGTAGGTCGTGAGTTGCTTCAAGGTATGAATAAGTCTGTCGATCCTTGCGATGACTTTTATGAATACATGTGTGGAAATTGGATTAAAAAACATAGAGTTCCGCCGTTTGCACCTTGGTGGAATCGTGTTTTTATTTTTCAAGATACAATTTATCGACGAATTAAAAATCTGTTGGAGATTCCGCCGAAATCATCAGAAATTTTACCTGTACGGCAGATCAAAAAATGGTTTCACTCCTGCATGGATACTGATAAACTCGATAAACGCGGTTTGGGCCCGATCGAGTCAATTTTAGTACAAACGGGAGGTTGGCCGATGATTTTGGATGCTGAAGAGTGGGATGTAGAGGAACAGTCTTGGCAGGGAATTGAGGACCATTACTTTCATGTTACGGGTTCACATGTTTTTTACAAAATTTCTGCATCCACTTATGAAGATAATGCTACAGAGGTAATTTTATACAATTAACATTTAATAAATGTTTTAATAATGTATGTACGTTTATTTCTAGCTGAGTATTGGACCGTTTCCACTGCAGGATAAGCTGCAGTATGAATTTAGAAATCACTCTGGAAATATTTCTGTCGTGTACAAAGCTATTATTAAAGGTGTGGCTCAAATATTCATAAAACAGAATAAAGCAAACATTCCCAACAAAAAACTGAACGAGGATATCGAGAATCTAATTGAATTTGAACGCAAGCTGTACATGGTAATAATTATAATTTCATTTGTAAAAAAGTTACTAAATATATTACACTACCGTGTGATAAAATAGCTTTCACAGATTGAAAAGAGTGGCGCCATGAGTATACAGACTATTGATGAGTTTATCGATTATTATGAAAATCAACTTGCGCCCTATAATCAAAGTGAAAAATTTGATTTTCTACATTTGATACAGCAGACATTTGACATGATTAATTTTCATGTTAATCGATCTGAAAAATTGTATGTGGAATTGAAGCCTTATTGGGTGAATTTGACGAGGCTGCTGAATTTAACCCCCACTCGAACCATAGGTAAAGAATAGGGTGGTGCAAAAAAAAAAAAATCGGCTATTTTTGCTTTTGGGGGGTCTCGTATCAAAAAATAATTGTTTAACATGTTTTAAAAATTTATGAAACAACTCAGTCTGATACAAGTAATTTTATAGGTTGCTCACAAATTTTCAAATTTGGAAAAATGATCAAAATACGATTGTAAAAAAATATTTTTTTTTTTCCTATCTTTGCTATAAGAAATTTTTTTATATAAAATATAAACTAATTTTAGGGGTTGCTTATGAATTTCATGAAATTTTCAATTACATTGTCACAAAAGATAGCGCAAAAATACAAAAAAAAAAAAAAATTTGTCTAGAATCACATTTTAACCATTTTTGCAAATTTCAAAATTCGTGAACGATCTTTTAAAAATGCTTTTATTGAGTTGATTTTTTTCAAAGGGTACATAAAAAATGCTAAACAATTTTTTTTTGTTATACGAAACCTGAAAAACAAAAATATTCGGTTTTTCTACCAGCCGAATAAAGTTATCAATTTAATATTTACAAAAACTAATCATAATATTAATATTAAAATTATATTATTACAGTGAATTACATCCATTGGAATGTTATAAGCAGAATGCTTCCTTATACCACGGAAGATATACGAGATATGTTATTTGCTTTGGGTGAAAATGAGCTTGATCTTAAAGCTCGACCACCGCGGTAAATATTCAACAAGTCTATTGACATCCCAGAGGATAATCTTTTTTTTTACCATACATTCCAGTTGGTGGGAGTGCGTTAAAGAAATGAAAATGACAACAGCCATGTCATATGTATTTGTTCAAAAATACTTTCCCAATGAGACAGAGCAGAGTGCTCGAAAAATGATAAAAAATATTCGCAAAGAAATAGAACATCAGATTACAACATCCCGATGGATTGATGCTAATGCTAAAAAATTGGCGATAGAAAAATTAAATTCTATGGAAGTTTTTGTGGCTTTTCCCGAATGGTATAAAAATAAAACCCGAGTAGTAAATGCCTATAAAGGTTTGGTCATTGGTACGGAATATCTTGATAATATCTTGAGCTATCAAAAGTACAGTGTAAAACGTCAACTAAAGCTCGTACATGGATTGACGAGTACATATGAAAAGTATATATTGGTTTGTTGTAAAATAATACCAGCAATTAAATACAATTTTTTCCCTTTCATTTCAGAGCTGATGAAGATACCATCAATATCAACGCCATGTATTCATACGGGAGTAACTCTATTCGTAAGAAATTAAACTCAATCTAAAAGTTTTCTATTTAATTAAAATCAAATGTACAATTTGACTCAAGGGCTGCCAGCTGCAGATTTTCAAGCTCCGCTATTTACGCAACATCTTCCACTTGCCATTAATTATGGCATGACGGGTGCAATTATAGGCCATGAAATAGGCCACGGTTTTGACAATGACGGTACTACATTATAAGCATAGCATTTTTGCTTCAAATACAATTTTATTATTTTACTGACAAAAATTTTGCAGGATTCAAATATGCAGCTGATGGTCATGAGGCAGATGTATCGAAATACGTTCGGGAAACGTATTACAAGCGAGCCGAGTGTTTCGTTCATCAGTACAACAAATACAATGGCGTGACGGAACCAGATATTCTCCTGAATACTCGAATTTACCCAGTGAGTATTGCAATATTCTTCATGTGTAATACGCATCTAAATAAAATTACACACTATGCTGTAGACCGGAGGACGTTTAACTCAAGGTGAAAATATTGCCGACTCTACTGGTCTTCATGCAGTGTACGAGGCGTATCGGAAAGAGATGAAAATAACGAGGGGTGATTTGAAGCTACCAGGCTTTGAAGATTTCACTGATGATCAATTATTTTTCATGGCATTTGGCGCAGTGAGTGTACAAAGTACAATAAGTAATAAGCACAGTGTGATGTTAAATATTTAAAAATATTCTACAGCTTTGGTGTGAAGTAAAAACACGAAAATTCGCAGAGTTGAGTAAAACTTTAGATTCTCACAGTAGTGGACGTTTGAGATGCATCGGATCTGTGTCCAATATTAATGACTTTGCAAAGGCTTTCAACTGTCCACCCGCAAGTCCCATGAATCCTGTCAACAAATGTGATATTTGGGATGCTCCTGAGCCTTACGAAACTGCTGACAATAAAAAGAAATTTGTAGTGGATTAATGCAGTGGCAAGTAAAAAATAAATCGGTATACAAAAAGAAATTATACTCTTGCAGGCGTGTGTTACAGGTATACTTTGTGCCACGCTTTTACAGAGAGTTGAAATGAGTAGAGACACATGCGGGTGTATACGTGCGAGCTACCCCTTCAAAGTGTTGCACAACCCAGTCACGTTTTACCCTTTCGCATCTCCAGTTCTTTGGTGTTGCCCGGGGTTTTTTGCCATCGGATGTTTAGCTGAATAAAACCGATAGTTGGATGGAAACAAATGCGATTATAGAGATTCCACTCTGTAAATTGACATTCAAAATTTACTATTGAAATCATATTCCCATGTGTACGACAATGGCGGACATGCTTGTGTAGATAAAATGGAGCACGTTCGATTCGCGTTTAAAACGCGTAAAAGATAAAATGTCTCTCGTAGGTGCAAAGTAGAGCGAGGCGTTACGCTAGAGGCATTTCCGCTGATAAGACCCTCTCGACTTATTTTCCTTCGGGAGCCCGCCGAGCTATATATTGCCCTGTGTGAGTGTGAAATACACTTTCAGTCTACTCTACAAACTGTTGAGGATTTTCTCTTGCTCACGAGCTTAATGCCCTCTCTGGCAATTACTTATTTAAATGAACATCTGGTCGACCCATCAAACATTGACGGAAACTCAATTTTTTTCGTCTTTTTCATTATAAATAAACCGGGTCTAATTCTTTACTCACAATAAAAATTCACATTGTATTCACATGTGTTTTAAATGATTTTACAGAGGAAAATTAATTTCTAAACTGCTTTGGACAACTTTTATTCTACGCGTCGATCCGTACGATCTTAGCAGCAGCAGCAGCAGCAGCAGCAGCAGCAAGTGCGATTTCTCCACGTGAGGTCCTGGGGCCATTAATAATTACAGACGCCCGACTGTGCTATTTATTGCTGTATAATGATTATTTATTAAACTTGGCCCATCAACGATATTGCTCAGAGCCAGTATTGGAGCGCTATATTGAGACGTAAATATATAAACATTAAAAGTTGAGCTGTGCCGCTGATGTATGGACGTCTTGGACCAATTGGATATACTAATTTCATCTTATGACCGTTGCACATTTATATATGCTAGGAATTTTTAGCGCGCGCGGTTGCTGCCCAAGGAAACTCTTGTGTTGATAAGACTGTATAGCTCCTATAGGAACAGGGTAAGCCCATTACAAGTACAACGTTCGCACCGACTGGCCGGCAATACTTCAAGTGAAATGTATGTGCAGGGGTTACACACATCAGGGTGGATTTACCGTTGCTGAAACGCGAACATAGAAAAGCGTTTTCCAACGTCAGGGCGCGTTATGATGATAAAGCAAGCATATTCATCTTTTTGTTTATTTCTTTTCCCTCCTGCTTATATTCATTAAAAATTGACAGCGACAAAGTTTTAATATTAAATTTATAATGAAGTTGATCAAACTGTGAAATAGTTACTCTGTAATTACTCCAGTTTTAATTAGACCGAGTTCGCGCCACGTCGGAATGATGATGAGAAAGATATTTCTAAATTTTCTTCTTTCTCCTGAGAAACCAGGTCCCGAAGGTAAATTATATATAAATTATATAAATTTAATTTTTAAAAATTAAATAGCACTTTTAAGATTTCCCGAGTGGATATATACATTTATTTCTCTATTGCAAAGCGGCTTGACTAGCAAATTGAATCGAAGCGTGAATTCGAGTGCGATAATCCAATATTCAGCCGCGAACATTGACAGAGCCTGCCTCGCTTATCGTGTCAGCCAAATGACGTCGCGAGTTCGAGTCGTTTTGTTTTTCTACTCTGTTTGCGTCGGGAACTTGTATACGGGAGTAAATCATACAGTCGCATAAAAAAAAGGCAATGATGAATGGAAGTACGTCGGGCAACCTGCAATCCAGAAACAATGTGGCGAATGAATAAAAATGAGATAATGGCAGCGGCGCGCGGCTTGCTTGTGGTTCAAGCTTGCAGAGAGTTGAACCGCCGGGTGTTAGAAGCAATGTACTCGACATCCTCCTTCTGCACACTATCGTCGGTTGCATACGCACGCTGATGCGACTCTCGGCGTCTCTTATGTACCGGCGGCACTTGTAATTTCATGCGGCGCATTGTGGCGCACGAGGAATATGGCTGGTGGTTTTTTCTGTCTGCAAATATATATATAAGTAGATTTTTATTATTTTTTTTTTTTTATATGAATTTTGCCACGGGAGAATGATTTCTTGTGTGGCAAGCGGCGCTGTTTATTAATTTTACCTTATTTGTAATATATAATAATAATATTTGGAATTGAACTTGATTAAATGTCAGGGATGCATATATGTATTATACACATGTGCAACCGGCCGCCAACGGTTCAATACGTGTTGCCATTATCGCATTTCACCCAGCGCGTCCACTTTGCATACAAAAAGCGTGGGCGCGCATTGTCACGTAAATTAAGATATAAATACAGAATGCGCTACGGCATTCATGTGGTTCGAATCATAGAGGCACTGATTAAAGAGTGAAAATTTCCTAGTCTAATGATGGAGTGTGTGCTTCCTCGACAATATATTTTATATATATAAGACAATGAGTATATGTATTTTTAATCAAATTTAACATAAACTTGAGTCTTTTGTTTATGTGCGTGATTATTTTCACGAAATAGTCATTGAATATGATGTTGAAGGTTTTACTATGGGATGATATTTTTTTTATAGTTACTTCAGGATCTAAAAAACACCCGAAAAAATCAACAACCAATTGGTATCGTTTTAAAAACCATCGCACATCGCTAAATCTCAAATTTATAGCAAAAAAATTATGAAATATAGTGTTAATTGTTTTGTTTAGCGATGAAATTTTTTTAATAGTTTTATTAGAGTCTAAAAAATACTCAATGAAGTCAGCAACCCTCTGGGGTCGTTTCAATTAAAAAAAAACGTTATAAAATAAAAGGGAACTCGCCCATCAGTGAAGCGGGCGTGCACATGCTATATAGTATTATTTATAAAAACGAATTTTATATATCTCTGATGTTTTTTCATCCTATACACACTATAATATTGTCCAAGAGTATTATATTTAAATCCGGTACGTATAGGCCGTCGACGCATGCGGTGACAGTTGACACGAGTGGAATACTAATTATAGAGGAATTTTTTCTTTTTGTTCTTGGCCTTTGTTCACGTGACGACGAGCATCATAAGGCAGGAAAAAGAGCGATGAATATCTCAAATAAATTAATCATCATTCTGCATATGGTGCCGTCCCACGAAGAATCTCAAGGAGCTGCAGACACAGGCAGGCATCATGAAAAACACCCACATTATATTTAAATATAAAACACGACATCACTGAATTTTATTCTGAGACATGTCAAAGAAAAACAATTTGTTTTTTTTTTTCTTTTTTTCAAGGCGCAACCATATCACTTTGGTCTTTGCACTAAGTATTATGGCGAGTAAGTATCCAAGTGAGAGAGAGAGTAGAAAAAAAGTCAACCAACAGGAAAAGCGCTTTAGTGCTTTTATACAACGAATCCACTATTGTGACATTTTTTTTTGGAAGCATCACATATATATGATAAAATTGCTGTCTGCGTCATTTGTTGCACACAGTCTGGCGCGTCATCATAAAGTCATATTTCAAGACTTATGGTAATTACGACCTGCCACCCAGAAGCTATACATTCAGTGGTGGCGACGCGAGCACAACAGACCCTCTGTGACTCTTTGTCACGCGGCCTCTCTGGCACCTTACAGCACACGTTCCACTCCCTCATCAGCCCCGCGACATAAACTACGAGCAGCACCACCAAGGCCATGAACGTATTGACCATGAGAAAATGATGAGGCATCAGAATTACACGAATTTATAGCACATCAAAGCGAATAATGGCAATGACGTCCGTGGCGAGGGAATGCGCGACTTTTCCCGTTATTAAATTAACGTTATGAGCCATGTGGCACGTGGGGTCTGCGTCAACCCTTCACTGACCCGCCCGATAACCGTTAGCACGGAGCATCACGATGGCTTCACACACATGGCCGTTTAAGACAATGGAGAGTCAGTGTGTTCCGCTCGTACGTAGTGTAGTTATTCTAACGAGCTGTTGGTCGCTGGATTCTCACCTTGCGCGTTTAGAGATCGATTTTGTGGAGATTAAGCCGGTGGGTATCGTGTGATTGCAACGTTAATCTGCCGGATTCACGTGGTCGCAGTAGTAAATATATGTATATACAGGCAATTGGTCAGATCGTGCACTTGAGGATTGTAGTTAGCACTGGCAGAGAGTTACTTTATGCTGCTCCTGACTTTTCCAACTGAACACACGAGCTAAATGACTGTTTAAATTACTGCTCCTGGGACTCGTCGTGACTTTGCCAACCTCACGCTGGAATCCGGAAAAACTGCTCTCACATTCTATTAGACTTTAGTCTATATATGCTCTACTCTTGGCAGATAGACGTATGAAAATAGCCCAGAGGATTCGCTCGCATATACGTACATCAGCGTTGACGTGTATACCTAGCTTCAAATTCCATTTTCTCGGCGGATTTCGGCTATAAAATCGGCAGTTTAATAGATGTATAAATATATATCGTGTCTCTAAAGCCAAAAAGGCTTATAGGAAAAATTCTCTTGCTGTTTAAAATTGTAATATCTTTAAAACTATTGAAGATAACGATTTTTTTTAAGAAACCTTTTTTGTAGAGAATTTTATGGCCTACAAATTCAATCTCTATGAAAATTTGTCTAACGTGCATCCTTCTCAAGATATCAGCAAGTAAAAAAGTTTGAATTTTTTGGTGATAGGTCTTTTTGGTTTTTGACACGTTGCTTTTGTTATACTACACAATATCGTGAAAAAATATATATACAGTCTGTGTGTTATTAAATATAATGCCGTTGACTTATCTATAACGGCACAATATAAAATGCCTATATAGACAAAGCCATGATATAATAATTTCGGGTGATGGTCGTCGTAGTGTGCGGATATCGGCCGCGCCTTGGTCGGATTTGTACGTGCCGGCATCTTGATTTGTCTTGGGATAAGCGAGCCACCTTCTCTATGACACTCGGTTGCGATTGTATCATGTCGAAGATGAAAAAACCGTTACATTAATTCGTTAGAGTACAAAATATTAGAACAAAAGTTGATTAAGCATTCATTGAATTATAATGCAACGTGATGTGGATGATATTCGCCTCAACTTTCTTCGTCCTTCTGCGGTGTCGGCAAGACTTATGAACGGAAAACCCACGGGATGAATTATGCAACAGCCAATTAATAAAATTCCAATCACATCTGTGGCGCGCGCACGCCGTCGTCGTAATAAACGACAGCATTTGCACTCTGACAATTCCATACAGTAAATATATATTAAAAAATAATTATTCTGCTCCCTCGACTTTGTCGGCATCACCCTCACCGTGCGTTATATACGCGTTCCGGTTGAAAGTATGTACCCTTTTTGCCAGGCCCTTATACGAATATGCCAGCACACTTGACTCCCATATGCACTCTGATGGTTCTGCTCTCAGTGCGAGCCCTCGACTCGAGATTTTAACGCACACGTAGCCTTATTCTTATGTTCTCCTATACATCAATGCTAATTTCCTATTGGATCCTGCCTCTGTTGTCCTGCAACGCACGCGACTCGAGTACAATTCTGCGCATAATTGAATGCGCTCGTCTGCAGATTTGATTCGAATATGCAAATGAATTATATCCCAGTGTATATACAGAGATAGAGACTGATTGGCAGTAAACTTGGGCTTCTGGTGAATGATCAATCAGTTGAATAATATCCAACTAATATAAATTACGCCATTTATTTGTTGTTATCAAAAATTTCTCTCGATTTTTCACACAAAATTGTCAAATTTTTTTGCTATACGTTTATGTTATTGGCTATACTGTTGAGAATTCTCATGCGGTAACTCGCAAAGCGTCCGAGGCCAAAGTGTCTACATAGCGTAATCGGTTTTCCGGTGGGAAACATGGGTACATAAATTCGCGGTTCACCCGAGAACTGTAGAATTCAGAAGCCCCGCGCGCCGATTTACGATCTAGACGCTGGTGATAACGCTGCCTGTCGGCGTATTACTTTTGGCTATTATATATAGCCAAGATGTGTACGTGTAATTGAGTAGATTGTATATTATATATATTTTGCTACTCCTTGACGAGCGAGTCAAAAAATCGTGTCTCTAAAGCTTCACTTGCTGTTATAAATCGTAATATCTTCAAAACTAATGAAGATATCAATTTTTCTCAAGCGATATTTTTTGTAGAGAATTTTATTAGCTAGAAAAAAGGTCCTTAACAAAATCAATCCAACTCGCATCCTTATCAAGGTTTTTGTAATTCAATCATTTCCAACTTTTTTCAAGCGAAAGAGCGATTGTATAAAAAGTTCTAGTTTTTTTAAATCAAAATATTTTAAAAATTGTTGGAGATATAAATTTTTTCCAAGGAATCTTTTTTGTAAAGAATTTCATTAGCTACAAAAAAGCTTCCCAACAAAATTTGTCCAAATTCCATTTTTATTCAAGATATCAGCAAGTAAAAAAAATTTGAATTTCTTTTTTTGACGATATGCCCTTTTGGACACGCGAAATAATAGATAGTCTTTCAATTTGTACAAAGGGATCTATTTGTGTAAGACTTATTTACATGATGCCGCAAAGATTCCGAATGCGATTGGTTGCATGCGTATAATGGCACGCTTCACAGCGAGTCCGATCTTCTGCTCAGATTATACACCATACTATAGAGGCTTCAGCGCGATAAGCATCATGATATCGCTTCTGCATATGTATATACAATATGTAACGTCTGGCACATTGACAGTTTTGTTCTCTTCTCCAGCGGCTCAATACCAAGCAAGATCAGATAATTAGCGCAAGTCCAAGTAATGTAATGGCAATGACTTTAAAAGCTAATCGCTTGCATCGCTGGCTCTCGTTGCGTGAGTGGACAGACTACGATGTTACACAGATTAGATTGTGTATACGACATTATTTATTATTTCAACTTTATAGTCGCATAATAAATGCCATAAAAATAAACGAAATAGCCCTGGCTTTATATTTGCAGATGTGTGAAGGATAAAACCCGCCGAATGTCGTATTATTACCATCATATGACGCGCAGACAGAATTTTAATTAAATGTATTACCGTGAATCAAGATGGTCGCAGAAATTTACAACGGAATCTGACATGAAATCTCGGCTATCTAGAAGAATGTAATATAGAATGATAGTACCGTGAATTGCGGGCGGCATCATCCGTGCCAAGTTGAGTTGTCGAGAGATAAAGACACACATGAGCAGTTAGTCGAGTGTTATCATGACACACGGATCGTGGCATGCGCCCACCTGCTCCCAGGACTCTCTACCATGATGACGATGATGATACATCCAGCAGATTAAATGTAATTGCCATCTAATCATGATTTTTATCCTCATCCAACTAATTATTAAAGATATAATGAGTATAGAATTTGTCGTGCGGAAAATCAGGAAATTCAATGAATTCTCGCGAGTCAAGAGACACACACTAGTCATCATTAAATGCAAGTTCACTTGAAAACTCGGGTGTGCGACGCTTCTGCGAGCTTTTCTCAAGTTGAGAACATTTGCACAAGAACTCGTCGGACTTTGAGCTATACAGCGAAACTCTCGACGCTGTACCGGCGGGACCAATTAAAATAGCTGTGTAAATAAAATGTATATAGTGGATTTTTTCTCTCTCCAGGCAGAAATGAGTACTTTGAGTTGATGAAAAGTGCAGAATTTATACGATCAAGACAGTTGAATTGGTGTGTAGGTAATAATAATAAAAAAATACACGAATGTCCTTCATCACGATGGTTATTCAACCGTTCTCTATTATATCCAGCTTCTTTGATAAATGGTACAGTTCTATATCCTGTGATGTAGCTCAGGATGTCTAGTGGCTATATACTTTTCTGATGGAGTTGGCGTCACATGAGCGATCCATTTACGTCAGAACGCGGTCAAAGAGCCATTTAGGAATCTGATGCACAAGGACATAGAACACCTTCTTATAATAAATGTAGAAAACAAATTGAATATGGTTCATAATATTGATAAAGGTAAATTTTGGATAGCCGCGCTGCTCTATCTCGTGTAATACACAATTGGACTTTCGCTCTAGTTAACTCCGAAGCTCTTGAAGCGTATTACGTCCGCAATTCACCTATAGAGGAGTTATAACAAAGCAATGTCGGGGAGTCTCTCTCGACTCGGTGCAGTGTGTGCCCTGTACTCACTCGCCCCGGAATTTCGCGTTGTAACTCACTTGTAATGGACTACAATTGGCCGTCTAATTCCATGGCCATTGTTGGACCTCAGAAAGCTCTTTAAGCGAAAATCGCTGGCAATACAGTGGCATTTTATTGACAAAATAAAGCCAGTGTGTGCAAGTTTCCATAAAAGTGACACTCGTCGTCGTCTGCGTCGTCGCGGATATAGATAAAAGTCCATTGACCTGTTGACACACTTTGAAAGTTCTCTGGCTTCCAGAGCGTCTGGAGCTATGTGCACACGTTTTTCTCGCCTTTACCGCACGGACAAAAATATAATTGCTCGCGTGTGTCCACGTATGAGAAACGCTCGTAAATTCATTACAATCGCATGAAATCATACAAGACAAAATTAGATAAATAAATCTGGAGGCTTTGCTGAATATTTGTTAAATAAAATGTCCTAAGCACGATTGAGCCGTCTGGCTGGTTGATCCGAAACGCGCCCCGAAGGCTGCATCACGGAGACTCCATATACATTGTGTGCCCTGGCTTAACCTCTTGCCTGAACATCAGATGAAAAGTACAGGACTGAAGCGAAAAGAAGTCAACTTTGTGGCCAAGGCACCGTTAGCCCGCGACACTCGCAATCAGTATCTAATCACAGAGTTACATCAAACTCTCCTTTCTCCATCTGATGCCTCGTGGCGTGGCGTACGGTACAAATTGTCCTCGCAGCAATAAGCATTGCACAAACTTTCGTTGTCACGATCAATGTTATCACTCTAACAAGTCGCGCAGTAGTTCAATAAACTCAGAGTATCACAGAGAGAAGATGAGTAGCCTGAAGGCTCTGTATATATCGCGTGCCAGGACCAAATGAAAATCTCAAGAGAGACAAGCTCGTATACGTGATGTGCTACCAACGTTGACCAACGAGATCCACCTTGTTAACAATTCAGCGACGCGAGTCAATGAACTTCAAGTTGCTCAACTTGTCATCATCAAACACGTGCTGCTGAAAAGTCGGTAAAATTGCAGAGGGTGGACGTGCTACACTTCTATGTACACTTGAATCTTTCACTTATGGTTCATACACTCTGTTCCGCTTTTTACTGAGCGTCTGCAGACTCCCAGAAACACCGCGGGCGGTCACTCAGTCTTGCGGGCAGACAGATTAACGGTACCTTGTGGGGTATCTCAAGCCCATTGCACTCCAGGCTTCCCCTACGGCTTCGACCCGATTTCTTGACCCACTGCAACCATTTTCTCGAGACTTTTATATCACGCATCTATATAGATGTATTAATTTAATGTTTAGCACTGTAAAAGAAAAAATTTTCACACTTTTTCACTTTGCTTCAACGATGGTAATCATTTTTTTATTTGTATTCTAGCTCGTTTGAAAGAATTTTATATACGATAATTGACGGAATGATTGCAGATTTTATTTATGGTTGGGGGTAAAAAATGGCAGGAATATACGCAGCTCAAACATGTCGTTGGTAGACCAGATTAAAGAGATAAATTCATCTCGCAGGTCTTGCTGGCGTGAAGGCAATAACGCGTGGACGACAATATTTCTTGCTTCAAGCAGTCGAAACTATATATAGGTAATGGGGTGACGCAAAAAAAACCGATTATTTTGGTTTTTTCAGTCTCGTATCAAAAAATCATAGTTTAAAATTAGCTTGAAGCATTTTTAGAGGCCGCTTACGAATTTTGAAATCTACAAAAACGATTAGAATTTGATTTTTTTTTAAATTTTCTCCCGCAAAAAAATGAAGTTTTAAGATTATTATTAAAAGGTCATTTGAGAATATCGAAATGTGATTTTTAAAATTAATATTTTGAATTGAAACAAAATTTTAAAATTTGTAAACAACCTTTAAAAATGCCATTTATCAGGTTGGATTTTTTTTAGAGAACTCCTATAACATGATACGCTCTGTACTAGGTAGTATAGAGGTTAAATTTTTTTGCATGCAATATATTTCAACACCCTGCATAGAGTACATCAGACATGGATAATATTCAGAATGTGTTGAGATCATATCTCGGGTGGTCCCTCTCTCGAGCTCGCTTCTCGCGACTAACGATACCATCGAATACAAATCGTACGAGAATTTATAGTCGTTTATGTTGGGGAATACAAATCGTGGGATTTTTATGTCGAATTTGTATTTATAGCTTTCAGGTGTCTGCTTATTCGACAGATGCACCCACGGTATATGCGCTGGGAAAAAGAAATGAAAAAAAAAAAATCATAATAAAAACATTGAAAGACGCTTTGCCATGTTTTTACGAAATCGTTTCTACAATACTGATGAGTGAGTTTTTACACTATTTTCATGTTGTTCACGTGTATAAAATAAATATTCTTTTATATATAAATATGCAGTTAATTTTTTTGTTTTGTTGTTTTTTTTTCAGAGGCAGATAATGGCCCATTAGCCAGCGCAACTGTCAAAGCTGATCCGTCGCGGCATCGCATAACAAGCATAAAATGATGAAAGCAATCTCAGCGTTGATCTTGCAGCCAGGGTGGGCATATAATCCATCTGAAGCTACCGTGGGATCGGTGGTTTTGCTCCTCTCATCGACGTCATCTTTAGATTGGGAGAAGTGGCAGAAAATAAAGGAGAATCATTATACTTATATATATTCAAGATGCGGGCAAGAAAAGGTTAAACAATAACAGTGAGTCTTCTCTCTGGCAGTCCAAGGGCCATGCAATTAGCATTGCTAACGTGAGGTCCTCGTGAGCACGCTCGGATAGCCACAGTAAATACGAAAAAAAGTCGCGGCAGAAAAAACGAGAAAGAGCAAAAAATATTTAGCGATAGCCAGTGCAGATAGGCTCATGGTAATAATCAATGCGGCGACGCCTACGGAATAGAATATTCCTTACTCTAGTTTTACTACCACTTTTCCGCACTGCATTTCCTGGATCTTAATATTTCATGGGCGGCACGACTTGCACCAAGCACAGCCTGGTCGCAAATACCAGTCAGCCGCCTTATTCAGCGATTTTTCTTTCCCTCAACAGAGAAAAGAGTTTGCAGAAAATTGTGATGGTGGATGAGATTTCCAAAGGCACACCGCCGCTGCTGCCGCTACCACCAATTTCCAAGTCAAGTTGAATTACTTGAAAATATACCAATTGATATCCCGCGAGTGGCTTATTAAATCGCTACTTTGTTCACAGTAAAAATTTAAAATATACCTATTTATAATCTTATTCTTTCGACATCTCATGTCATGCACTTGCATCGACAAAGAAAAGCACTAAACTTGTGTTCATCCTCATCGCACTCGTCGTTATCCTTGTGGATTAAGCACCGGAAACTTTGCCATCAGCCTAACACGACATATAATCCTCAAAGTACCAGACATGTAAAAAAAATCAACGACAACAACAACAACAACAACAACAACACTGTGTACTGTTTAGTTGGATATATAGTATAGAGGAAGTTGATGATGGTATTTTTTCCCCAGTTATTTTTTTAATAATGTATTTGTAGCACAAAAAAAAATAATATCCTTTATTATAGAATGTGTTTTTGTGTGCCTAATAATTTCCAAGATTTGTTATTTGCAAAAAGCGGTGAATTAAATCAAATTAGAAGTATGTAATATTTTTTAATCAGGGTTAACAATGAATAATGCCCAAGTGCATGATAAGACATGTTACACACGCGTATATACATATTAAGGTGCACATGTTTCGCATAATGTTAGTAGTGACTAGCATTGAGCATGGATTTTCGTGTGGGGAGCATTCCACTGGCATGTACAGATCTCCCCCTTGGGTCATTGCAAGGACGCAGGAAAGCACTTTGGATGCATACGTGCACGTGGGGAATTTATTTACTGATTAGAATCGCTTGTGAAAGGACCGACATCAGCGTTTACCACGTAAACTCGGCATACACTTGGTCCCTCTGCTGCCACAAAAGACGAGCACAAGAGCCCACATACACATAAACAGTTAGTTTTTTATTTATATGCATCTGTGTACGTATATATCTAGGTGTTATTGGTATTTGTGCAACAATTGAACGAGCTTCTTTGGAATGCGCTGTCGAGCTTTCTTCTTTGATGCAAAAGAAAACCTGGACAAAGTGACTTTGATATGAGGAAATTTATACACTGAATGTATAGACAATGCATTATTTCGTGTGCTTCGTAGAGCACAAAACGAATTATTATCAAAGGTATATTTGTATATGTACTTTTAATTTGTTTGCAACTCGAGTAGATATATTTGTGTACTTTTGACGGAAAAATAGTGGGAATAAATGAGTGATTAACTTGTAATTAATTTTTTCTAAATGATATTTATAATGGTAAAGGATATTAAATCGTCTCTTGAAGAGCTGAATGCAGAAAACTTCTTGGAGAGGGAGTTCAAAGACTTTGCCATCATGAACCACCGGCGAAGCTTACTGGGAACGAATCTGCGAAGCGGAACGTATACCTATTGGAAGAAGAAAATGAGAAAAAAAATTAGGAAATAAAGTAAGTTGTGATCAGAGAATACCCTACAAATAACAATAGATAATTCTCGTATTTTTACAGTATCACGCTTCAATTACTTTTTTACCGTGACTTTTTGTTAAATTTATTTGTAGATGTATATTAGAAAATTTAATGAATATATTTTCTTCCGTAAATTTTAATATTTTCAAAAATAAAACAAATTTTCTCGAAATTTTTTAGATAACTGACGATTTTATAAAATATAGCTCAATTATTAATTTATTGATTGATTTGAATAATTAATAAATATTTAGCAATAGAGAATTTTTACACACTGTGTGCCTTGACACGTCACGTCTTTACTGCTCGAAAGCCCGCGAAGAACTAAGTGACGTAGTCGAAAGTAATAATTTTACCGTGCCTGCTATCTTATCAGAACACGTCCGAGATATCAGAGCAATTATCGATAAATTCGAGGTCACCGGACTTTCCCACGAAAATTGTCAGTTCTTTCCGGGTTTTGTGACTAATTTTTGCATAATATTAAAATATATATTTAAACAACATTCAACTAAAATTGCGATTTTTTTTCTATCCAAAAAGATGTCGTTTGCATCGAGAAAACGTCGATTTCATCGAATGATTAGGCGGTCTTCACTGGAAATTTTACATTATTACATCGATACATGATAAATTTATTTAAACATCAAATTAATTAGCGAATAATTGGCAAAAATAGCAATTTATAAAATGTTTTACTCACTGCTTTGATACGTTTGCACCCATTAAAAGCCTGAAAATAATCTGAGATATCAAAAAACAATTAAGCCCGGCTCATCGGGCTTTCCCAAGCAAACTGTCAGTTTTTCTCAGTTTCTTTGCTATCACAGACATCTCCAGGAGTGCAGTGAGTAAATATCTTAAACGAAAAATCATTTTTTTCAAACAACAATTAAAAAATAATTTATAGTTATATACATAAATAAAATAAAAATTCCCAACAGAAATAATAAAAGTCCAATATATTTCGATGATGTTTATGCATTATATTTTCACCAAGTGAAAAGATAACTTTTCCATGAGCAAGACCTTTGTTATGTCGGACGTTTAAAGTGCATATAGCTATAAATTCGTGTTCGAATAAACCGCGTGGCGTGTTTCTACCTAATATACAGTTATACCAATAAACGATTTGTGCAGATTCGTGCTGCAACGAGACTCAAGTTACTTATACTCTAATAATGATATACATTTCTTCCAACTTGTTTAGTCGCTCAGTGAATTATATTTTCTGCGGGACTCTGTCGTCGTCCAAAAATTATTGTCACTGCACAATGATGACTATACAGAGCGTTTATATATATTTATCCAACTAATACTCACAACGATTGCGCGCTATGCACGAAAATATCACGTATAGATCTTTTGCGAGTGAAAAGAGTCGACAAAAAGCAAACTCGTGATTCAAAAATAAATACTAAATGCTATCTAAAAATTTTTTTATCTACAGACACGCCATGTAACACATTGTATATCAATTGTGAACGACGACGAGTGGCTACAAAACGATAAGAAACTCGCTGAAAAACACACGAGGATAATTAAGATTACGCGCTCGAGATTTATTTAATATACAAAGCGAGCAGTGCGCTCGAGGTAGAGCAGAAATCTGCAGTATCGTGCAAGCAATGCTTCTATCCTCTTGCACGGTTGTAAAGTACACAGAGAATCAATTTAAACGAGGTAATTTATAGTGGCGAGAGCTTCCGAGCTCCGACTTTGCGTATTCATATGGAGCTAAATTTATGTTGTGGTATCGAGTGTACACACAAGAATTATAACAGATATACATATATATACGAATGAAAGAGGCTGAGCACAAGCGGCAGAGTAGGCTCGCAATACACACACGCACCTGTGCGCTCTGCGATCAACTCGTTTCGATTGTCCGCGCGCTCTGCTCGTTACAAGGATTATCGCTCTCGTCTCGCGCGGCTGTAATTAAACCAATCGTTATTAACACGTCAGTGGAACTTTGTGAGAGCCAATGTGAATCCAGTTCACATTCAGCGCACCATCAGCGTGTACGGTATTTTTATATTAAAAACTTTTCGAAAAATTCGATAAATACAATTTTGTACAGTGCAACGCAAAAAGTAGTGAAAACAGCTCGGATAATGCAACCGTTCTCTATTATGGAGTTTGTGATTGGTTACACTTTTCATCAGTTAATGATGACCGCATGATGATTATATTCTTGGTGTTGAATTCGTATATTTCTTCCTAAAATTGCGTTTTCATATACTCTGCATGGTATATACCCGTCGCGTCTTTGCAAGATGAGCCAACGACTGTCGGGCGTTGGACACACGAGGCGAAAAGGCCATCAGGTTACTCTTGCTATTTGAAAAACTCATTCCAAGCTTCGTTGGGTTGCCATGGAATTTTTTTAATTATGTAAACTCTAATGAAAAAAAAAAAATTAAGGCCGGGATTTTCTGGAAAAAAAACTCGATAAAAATTTTATTTCTCTTTTTTAAGAGCTTTCAGGCTTTTAAAAAAATTATTTTGTAAACGGCGGAATTATTTATAAAAGATTTAAGCACCTTAATTTCAACGTAGATATTATGCCGTCAATAAATTATGTTGATATAAAAAGGAATTTTAAAATATACATTCATGATGCAGCTCTGATGCTATGTCGATGATAGGAAGCTCGCGCACTTGGCAAGTATATATACTAATCCGTAATGAGTTATAAGTAAAAGCTAGAAGAAAAAAATTTTTCATGACTCGCGGCTAAAAGCATCCGTGCATTTCGGATTTTACGAGCGTTTCAAACAAAGTGTGCTTCTATACGTTGCGGTGACGCAGATAGCCGTTTGGAAATTTACATTTTAAAATTCAATTTACCTCACACAAACTATATATGTATCACTTACTTGTGGTTTTGGTTAATAGTCCTGATTATTATACATACCATCATGATGGCCGACGAAAAGTGTTACTATAAGCAGTTCTAAAATCTAAATGAATAGAATAAAAAATGTAAAGCTATATAGCATGTTTGCTATTCAAAAACTTGACATGGACGTATCTAACAAACTTCCGTACTACACTTGTTATTCATCGTGAGAAAGCTTCCGCGGGTTGCTGTTAAATTTGCATTTATATTGTATTAATTTAAAGACGGAAAAGCAGCTCTGAAATGTATATATATACGTATTATATATAAGATATGTAGCAACATAAACGGAGCTATACATAGATGCAGTGAAAAAAAAAGCGCAGTAAGAAATTGTGGAGACGTAAAAAAAAAAATCAAGCAACTGAAAAATAACAAAGAGTTTTTATTTTTGCCTTATTCGTATATAGGTATATAACCATCATCAGTAGAGAGTATAGGGTTGCTTCAATTTACCAAATTGCGCTGGGAAAACGCACACACTGCAAAAGCACGAGTTACGATCAATTTTTCAAGGCGATGCCTCCAAGGAGCACATGGCATGTCACAAGAAATAGAAGCCACGACGGAGTGAGAAAGTAAGATCTCGCACAAATACCACTGATGCATCGCGACCACTCTTGATCACTGCAAACTACCCTCAAGATGATTTTGTCGTAAAGCGCCCTATGCACAGCCTTAGAGACGTATACTTTACAGTTGAATAATGAAATAAAAGTCTCTGATTAACGACGCTTTCCAATAGCGAATAAAGTTTTCACGCAATAAAACTTGTTTACGGCTCCTCGAGCTGAATGGGTCACGGGGGAAACCCGTGAGTACGTCTTGAGACACGTATAGTTAAATATTACTGCCTTAATTATATTTTACTCGAGATTATTTTATAGACGACTTGTTGTAAAAAATGACACAATATTTTTTTCATATAGTTGGGAAGTATTGACCCGGAGATCAAGGAGAATACGAGGTCGTTAAAAATATTTCACTGCTGACGACCCGTGTTCCTAGTCACGTCTGCACTCAGCGCAAAAGTCTACGATCGACTGATGTCGTTTCAGGCTGAAATTTATTGGCGAACATGAGGTCACTCGAGATAAAGATAAATTTTTCCAACTTGCGTGTGAGTAGAGGGCATGATGGCGGCGGGTTTCTTTATAGGTACACTCATGATACTCAAGGCCATTGTGCAACAATGCCGTATAATATCTTTGCAAAATCTCGGAAGATCTCGGAAATGGCAGGAACAGGCACCTTATATGTATGTATTATATAGTGGGGTGGCGGACTGTGCAATTTCCTGGAAGGGGTTATATTGCCACCCCTTTACGTGCGCAAGCACCGCAGGATATCTCAGCCAGAGACAGGGGGAGTAACGACAGATGGCGCAGGCGAGACCTGGAGATTAGGGTGCTAGTATGGATCTCGAGAAGTATAACGTGGAGATCCTAGTCGGTTTATCGTGGTTAGCCCTCGAGAGCTTCCTTGTGCAATTAACCGGTTGATGCAAACGCCGATTTAGGCAAACACCGGAAACAACCTGACCACATCTGCACTGGTGATATGCAATCTTGTCGTTTTAATACCTATATTATATATGTACCTACATTGGGGTCGTGCAAAAAAACGATTATTTTGACTTTTTGGATTTCGTGTTTTAAAAAATTATAATTTATCATATTTTAACAGCCCGTCGGAAAAAATCAGCCTGATACAAGCATTTTAAGAGATCCCTCACGAAATCTGCAAAAACGGTCAGAAAGTAATTGTGTGTTTTTCTATAATTACTTATTTTAATCAATTTCACAGATTTCGAAATTTCGTGAGTGACCTCTAAAAATGGTTGTATCGAGTTGATTTTTTTAGAGGGTTCTTAAAACATGATGAACTATGTCTTTTCGATACGAGTCTCGCGAATAGCTAAAATAGTCGGTTTTTTTTGCACCACACTAATGTATATCCATTTTTTTCTCTTCCTCGCACTGCAAGGAAGAAATTTAAAGAAAAAAATTAGAAGCGTTATATTATATCGTTGAAAATTAATGACTCTTACTTGCGATGGTAATGTGCGCGTATATACCCAAGAGAATTTTCCCCGAATCAGGCGGAATGCTGACGACGACGAGAGGGACTATATTCGTGCCTTCTCATAAATCATTCTCCCGGGTATTTCAAGTGCACGCGAAAATTCTTGTTTTTTGTCAACAACTATACAAAAAAGTGAAGTTAAATATATTTATAAGCATACATATTAAAATAATCATTCATAATATACGACAAATTCAATAATATTATCATATATACATGAAAAATGTTTCAAAAAATAATTTTGCCAAATCAGAGAATTACATTGTTATGCTGCCTGCGTCATGGAGACTCCCATGTTTATGAAATGTCTGAAGGATATGATAAAATGGAAAAAAGGGACAATGTAAATCTCGGTCGGGTGCTCCCATTCGCCGCGGTAGAAGCAAAAGTTTTTTTTCCTCTCTCTCTTTCTCTTCAACTCTTTTATCCACAAACTTGTACAATGAGGAGTTATTCGCATGATATAAAGTATATTTTTTACGATAAAATATACTGAACGTAATTTGCAAAAAAAAAAACAACCACGTTCTTAGAATTCCGTGATGTGTGTATGCGTTTTGTATAACATGCATTCTTTGAACGGTCCTCTATACAATAATTCCTGTAGAAGATTTATCTGGCCTATAAAAATCCATTATACGATGAATATTTTAATTTCTCGTGCTTGCACATTGGTGGCTATTATTGCCAATGAAATTTGCAGGCACGTTCTGGCATCCAGTCGGTCGAGCGTATGAGTTCAATAAATCATCAGTCTCGCGGGCGCACAGTTGAGTGTGCGGGTTATATCGAGCAGGTTAGAGAGGTGCGATTTTATCGTCGTGGTCCAGCCGTCACTTTTATAACATCCGCGTAGCTGTATACGTTCATTCATCCCATTGTTATAAGTGCTTTGAACAGCCAGGTCCATTCACATGATGATGCGATACGAAAAAACGTGTTTTGCAGCGCTTGCTGCATTTTTTTCTGCATACGCTACACATATGCTAAGAATTTTATCATCATTGTGATTATATAATTCTTTACAGCAACGATATCTATCAATTAATCATACAAACTATTAGTGGCTGTGTCAGTTTTGTTAGGCTCCCTTTATATAGACATATTTGCGCGGGAAATACGCGGGCATTATTGCAACCCACGCAATCATTCCGTCTCGTGACATCTACAAATTTGCAATGTGACGTGATTTATATATCCATTCATGGACACACCATGCAAATGCGCGCGCGAGAGACCTTTACGTTTACAAGAGCCGTTCACCCTCGTGCGCGCGCGCTTTCTCCCGCCCTCAAGGCTAAAGTATAAAGTTGAGTGCGAAACGTGGAAAAGGAGAGAAAAAAATTAATAATGGAGAGAAATGGCACTGAAAAGCAATAATGCTCAGCCACTATGCTCAATCTATTAATTTTAGTAATTAAAAAAAAATTTTTTTTCCACCACTGCAGGCTGAAATTTTAATTGAAAAAATTTCAATGACTGCGCGTAACTCGGCGAGTATAATACCGGCGAATATATACTTTGCGGTGTCGAGCGGAAAAACTAAAGGAAAAATGCGTGCATGAACGATAAATCGTGAAGCAGCTTATCGTGCGAATGGGATTGTCGTGATTTATCTCAACGAGATTTCTACTAGGATAAAAATCTTGAAGGAAGAGCACACCAAGTGTATATACTTCTTGGCCGCTGGTCAATTTTAACTATGCTGACATTGCGTCATTTCATATGCATAATAAATATTCAACGATCGACATTTTTTTTAACCTCGTTTGCTAGACGTTTTCAGATTTTTTTTTATCAACTCTATATGACTCTAACGTGTACCGCAAATTACCCATTGCATGTCACGGAGAAAGTGTCGGGGTCAAGCGTTAATGAAGAGAAGTTTCATGAGATATTTTTTCCTGCAGGCTGGATTTTACTGTGCGGAACCACCGCGTATAATTAAAAATGATTTAAAGACTTTTCGATGAAAAAATAGCTATGTATAATATGTATTGAATATAAAAACACTAAAAGTTTGAATTTTATTTACCAGCAGGCGAGAGGAGACATGTGTAATATAATGTCTACATATATATAATACAAACTGAGAGCATTTTCAAGTAATATTGGATATATCTTAGAGCAACGACGATGGTGAGGATAAAAACGAGCAATATAAGCCCATTGAGAAGAAGATGAAGAGGAGCGTACAAGTATAATACGTTTTTCTAGCCACTCTGAAGAAAAGGCTTTTGAAGAGAAGCTTTTCTTAACGACCACGATAATAGTCTGAGCGTGTTGTCTCTCGATTTTCTCAATTTATTTCATGAAAAGCCGAGATGGCGGAGGACCCTAATATGTACCTATACAGTGCAAAGAAAATACTCGCGGCTAAATGAATATTTATCCACCACAATGTTGAATAGCATAAAAATAATATTGTATTTTTTATCTGACAGATTTGCAACGGTATTAACGTTTTGCATTACGATATATGTGCCTCACTCGCATCAGACGTTTTACAAGCGTGCAACGCACTCTCTACACGCATGTTTATGCATCCGTCTCACAATCTTATCGCATTAGCGTGTGAGTCTGTGTCACAAGAGTAAATCCGTCACTGAACCACGCTAGCTTTTACTTTGCGTCACTTGCCGAGAGGCATCTAATCGACAGTATTTAATTATCCGGAGAAGGCATGGGGTGTATCGTCGTAAATTTAGCTGCATCACACGACTCGACAACCCGCCAGGAATTACGGCTTAAGATGCGCAATGTTCCTATACTCAGGAAAATTCCTATTACTGAGAAAAAATTGATCAACTACTGCGACTATACTCTATAATATATAAAATATGTGAGGAATACAATATTTATCAATTGAAATATCCTCGATAAATTGTGTAGCCATTTGAAACAATCACATCAAAATTGGTTTCTAAAGGAAATATTTTCCGAGTTGTATATACAAATGATAAAAAAATTCTCACTATATAGCAAAGAGTAGGCAACGCGTTTTTCGCTCGATCCAGCGATCCCACGACGTGACTTGGCAGCCAAGTGGTCGATTCATTTTCTGGAGAAGTCAATGCGGCATATTGCTATAAACACACGTATACAATATATGTGAGCTTCTGAGCCCTATTTTTCTATGCAACAGTCGACTCTCTTGCTCGGTACGTCTCCGCCTTGATGTCCGTCTGTCCCTTTCGATTCGCGTATATTGGCCAGAGAGTGCTTTGAACCCAATGAATTATTTACTACGAGGCAAACATGACGCCAAGATATATCTACATTTCTCGATCTTGTCATCGACGATGCTCTCATATATATAGTTAATAATATAAACATCAGCGGGCTAGCGATACTACATATCCTGTGCGGCGAATGAATAGTTTATTTTAGAGGGTAAATGTATACCAGTTGATGATTGGTTGAGGCAAATTTCGCGGGAAATGATTGCTATTATTCAAATAATTTTTGTTGTTTCAGCCTCAATGAGCGCAGAATTATCATCCACCTAAAATAATTTTATAATTATTTCTCATAAATTTGGGATTTATGGAGTCATTAAAGGGAGCTAGGTGATTGTAAAATTTTTAGAGTGTTTTTCGGACTCTAAAGTAATTGTAAAAAAATATCATCGGGGGACAAAGCATTTAATAAGATATTACATCATTATTTCTTATGAATTTAAGGTTTGGGGGTGTGTGATGGTCTTTAAAACGACGCCAGGAGGTCATCAATTTTTTTCTGGGTGTTTTTTAGACCCTAAAGTAACTACAAGAAAAATATCATTGCGGAGCAAAACGTTTAATACTGTTTTTCATAATTATTTCCCATAAATTTGAGGTTTGGGGGCGTATATACGACAAATATTATTTTTTTATTATCTACGAGAGCCGTATTTTTTAAGTCATTAATTAGTTCCCAGTCAGAAACTGCTACAGTTACCTTTGGAATGAATGGAAAAATTATTTTAAACATTTTTTTCGTAAATTTGTTGAAAATTTTTTATAGTACACTTTCGTTTTGCGCGCAATTGATGATGATAATGATGAAATATATACATATAGGCGCGTGACATTGTAGCGCCTCCTGCGTAGGGACTTTTCATTATTATTCATACTAGGCGCATTTGTGACTTTAACTACACGATATGCATAATGCAAAGACTCATGAATTCCTTGGTAATTGAACGCTTTGGATAATTCCCCCATAAGCCTGCGGGCGAGAAGACTTCTTACATATATATAACCCTCCTGGATTGTGCTCGAGGGTAGTATATACTCTATATACATACGTATACATGAGGATGAAAAAATCCTACCCTCTGATATGTGCCGCTCCGCGCGGCATATTATCATAACGTTGACAATTTAATACAATTTGACACTGACAAAGTGCAAGCCGGTTTTTTCCTATAACATATGATTATTAAAAAGTGTTTAATTCAGCAGATGGTGAAACACACAGACATATTACTTACATATAACTCGTATATTTAATTTATTGTATTTATACCACCCGAGGTATACGCCGTCGTCGTCATCATTTTCACCGCCAATAAGTTTTTATGATCCATGTGAACGAGTTAATGACTATTTCTTTAATTGAATTTCACCTCAATTGCCGAGTCCATTAACTAATATAATATGAAAGAAAAAACTCGAGTCTTTCCCGCCCATCAAGGTTGCAAGCGATGAGAAAGAGAAAGGAAAAGGAAATGAGAGGTATAAGAGAGATCGAACAGAGCTTCCGGCTTCTTATACTACGTCGCAGTATTAAGTAACAGTAACTCGAGGTTTTTCCCTTCCGTTTTTATATTTTATAGATGCTTTAACCCCCATCGCACGAGTACGACATTTTTTATACTCGATAATTTTTTGTTATTCATGCGATGATGTCTGAATTTCATAATAGAGTAACAGAGCTCTTTGCACACCTTTTCTTACCGCCACTCTCGCGTCCTTGCCGATAAAGGACTCGCCGAGTCCTTTATCGTGAGTTTAGTTTCTCGCGGGTGGCCACTGACTCACTATGCAGCCACGTGCGTTGCTTATGTCAGCTCGATTATAAAATTTATAAGAAAAATTATTTTTTGTATAACCTCGAGGAGAATTTACACCTGTAAGATATGCAACTTGTGTGCGATACCACGACATAAGTTAATATCTTCAGCTTTGTCGACATTATTCACACAGAGGACTTTGTAAGTACTCTAGCATGTCATACCCAGCGTGCATCAACGCACTTGAAAGTCATTAGAAAGCCCGCGAGAGTGACTGTATGGATATATGGGAAGGGGCGCGACGAGATTCCATTATTTCTCATTACGAGCAACTTCTTCAGGGTCTTGACTGTGACTTTTAATGAAATTGTGCGGTATCATCATCACGCAGATCCAACTAATCTTACAGACATAATTATTTTAATATGAATATAATAATCTGATGCGATTATATGCTGAAAAAAAATTACTACTCATCAGCTATCAGGAAAAATAAATATATTGTATATACAGAGAAATAAATATAACAAGAGGCGAGGAATAACGAAATATAGCGAGTGCAGGTCAACAATGCAGGAAAATGAACACGTTTGCACGCTCTCGTTTTGCGAACAAGTACTTGTGCTCACATAAAAACATATATTTCTCAATAGCGGAAATACATGAACGAGCTGTTGAACATACATGCTTGAGAGATGTGTGTGCGCGTATTCACTGTCAGAATCGTCGCTTATCCAGAGTTGCCGAAACAATTAAATGCATTTGAAATTGATGTGTTGAGGAACGACAAAGCATATAATAATGTAGTCCATGATGCACGAGATTCGATAGATATAACAGTGTCAATTGAACAATTGCAAAACTCTACATCATCGAGTGCATTTTATTGTAAATTGAGTCTACTCTTGAAAAACATCGAGTGAATTTAACAGAGCAGAGAATTAAATGAATTTCAAAAATGCTTCATCGAGCACAAAAATAATGATGAGTTTTAATTATCCGGTTGAAAATATATGTATATATTTTATTAAATTTGCCATCTAGTTGCAAAAAGGCGCTGCATTCATGAGTTAGTTGGATATAAATACAAAAAAAAAAAACATAACATATTTTTACATCCGTCGCGGAAATTGATTTTTCGTATTGAATACTCTCGGGATGTACATTACAACTCGCTAGGCAATAAAAATGTCAAAAAGTAAGCAAAATAAAGGTGGAAAACAGTAAACAATAGTCGTATAGCATCGCAATGACCATTATTCGCAAACGCTAGACCTGCACAAAAGAAGGAGCGAGAGCGAGAGAGAGGCATCTCTGTCGTTATTTCTTCACGTCGAATTATAAAATACATCAGCAGTGCGTGGGTAGATATTAGATGAATCGTGAGATGTCATATTTTCAATCAGAAATAACGAGTAGTTAAAATAAATATTTAAGAAGCCATCAAAACACGACATTTTATTTGATATAGGTCGATTTTTAAAATGATTTGCAGTGAATTTAATCAAGCCAAATGCAGTTGGTTTTATTAATTTCCATTAGTAAATTATGCAATGAATAAATATGTTAATGAATTTTCTCACAGCAATGACAATATTTAATAGTACACCATGTGAAAATTCAAATTTCCATTTCAGACTGAAATAATTAATTAATTGATGGAAAATATGGCATTATTATTAACGAGAAAATAAATAGATTAAATTAAAAAAAAAATACTAATGACTAGAAATATTCATTATTTGCACCAACTAATCCTAAAATTTTTTTTTTTCACATTTCTCATAATTCAGTATTAGATTGCAAATTTTACCTTATGCTTCAAGAATTTTTATTCGCGCTATACAATCAGTTTTGCACTGATTACCTGGTGAATTATCTACAGTTAACGACCCGAATATTCCATCGAATCTCGCCGCAACAACTATATATAGTAATAACAATGAAAAATAAATAAAAACAAATGGTATAATGAAAAAAAAAAAAAAAATAGATTTCGTGAGTTTAAAAGCAATTAAGGGCTGGGAGAAATTAAAAAAAGCGCATGTGGTTGAGAAAAACGTGTGGATTCACCCTTGGAGGCAAAGGAGGAAATAACAGGATGATAAATGTAACCAGAGGTAAACGGGCGGTCCCCGCCTGCTACCGACAGCCTCGTACATCAAACCGGTACACTGACCCACAGCACTACTGTGGCACAGCTCACTTGTTCATACACGCGTGACTCTCGAGACGTCTATTATCCGGCTTTTGCACACGATAATTACAACTCGCACCCGCGCACATGGTTTGCATATCCTTGACGTCGTCGTCACATGGCCGCGTAGGTTGCGGTGTCAAATTCCCGTGGATTCTATGGTGTTTGTAGAATGCTTTGCATATACATCATCCCTGAGGCAGCACTCACGCCATCACTGAATTCATGTAGCCCGAAGCTACACACACAGTACTGTCCAATTCCAAGCGGTTTGGACACGATCCAGCGCGAGTGTACCATGCAACAGTGAAAATTAACGTTGTTGCCTCTAGTCCAACGCAGCTTCTCAATAGTCTCTGTAATTTACATCAACTTTATATAAATGCTTGCATTCAAAGTCAGCACCATCTATATGAATAACTTGGTAAGTACTTTCGAGCGCCGCACTAGATTGAGTGAATTTCAACATGCACTTAATATTTAGACAGAGGGCTACCTTTGTGCGCTTATTAGTGTCTGCCTGAAGAAAATTAAAGCGGAAATTCTCGTTTTTTTACCCTATGTATAGCGAAATTGCTGATGTGTAGAAAAATTGTGATTGCACGCACTCTTTCTCTATTCCCAACTTAGTTTGCCCTTTACTCACTCTTCAAACGAGGACATTCCATTACCTGGAAGGCTCGATAACGATTGCCAGCGGCGGCCGCACACAAGCTAGAAAAATGCTGAGATTCCAGTGGAATCGAAAATCGTTCCCAAATGTCTCTTTCATGAAATGAGTTCAGCAGTTGGTAAAAGTATAAGGAAGAAAAGACTTAATTTAATGGAGACCGAAAAATATATGGATTGCCCTGAGCAATTCACAATCTTACTTGAACCAAACGAAAGAAAAAAATTCTCCTAATACCTTTCTGAAATAATAAAAAATTCGAAAAAAAAAACAATAGCCACCTCCTGAAAAGATGAATAACCCAAGCTTCACGACCTCGCATAAAACACTTCGTGCCATCGCGCCGCGTACACGGCAAATGCACAACGCAGCAGTTAAAAAAATCCAACCCGCATTACTCTCATCTCCCAGAACAGTCATAATCTTAATTGGAATCTTATCAAACGTGATCATAGAAGAGTGCGCGATAATATTAGAGAGGCTTCAAGTATAACTTTTTCTATATTATACATTATAGGCCTCTATAATTATCTACACTAGGTTTGACACCGTCAAAGCGTTTTTTTCTAGAAGAAGTTAGCATCAGATACGAATATATATTGACAAAAATTGCATCTTTAATCCCTCGGCCAGTAGTGCACCACATAAGACGGATGAGGCGTGGAGAGCGATCCCCGCATCGAATCTGATAATACCGGAATTCATGCATGACATCGCGGGGATGATACAAAGGCCGAGAGCAGCTTGAGCAGCAGCCGGCGCAGCAGCAACAGCGGCAAAGAGGGTATTATGCACCTTAAAGGAGCCGCAATGGAATCTATAGGGCTGCTGCTATGACACTCGGGACGTGGGAGGCAAGCACGTGTCCTCTGCATCATTAGTGGGCCGATGTCTGTTACCCGGATACGCCGCTATATAATAACGACGCTGTTATTCTATACGATGGCCGGCGAGAGAGGGCCCAAGGCACCCGAGAACACGCTGTCTAAGACCCACAAACATTGCGAGCAGTACCTATACACATACGCTGATATGCTGCAGGCTTAAACTATATATCTGAGATAGATTCTTCGTTTATATATTGCTGCAATTGACCACATCAGAGTCACACTTTTCCTCTCTGATGCGACACGCAATATAAATAACTGATGAGGAGAAAAATAGCTGGGATAACGATATATATACAGATCCATTTCTCTGGTCAATTAATCCGTTTGGATCCGTGGCAGGCTCGTGGACGAGTGGGTGGTGCAGAATAATTGGTAATCTGAGACGAGTTGGGAGTTAATTCTCAGACGCTGGCAATGTCGGAAGTCGCAGAGAACTTGAGAACGAGCGCGTGGGTAGTTGAGCACTTTTTCGTCTATAATTTCACCTTCCACAATGACCGTGACAGTAGTAAAACCATTGCAAGACTGCAAAGTTGACAGCTGGGCAATAATTGAAATGTCAGTATATATATACCTATTATAAAATCAAATTGTGTATATAATGTACACTGCAATCACCGATTGAACATTTTTACGAATGTGTACAAATTGTACTTTTTTTTTTATTCATAGCAAATTTTGTGTATCACGTTTATTTTTACACTATAGATCGTCGCCTACAGGCGCACGCTTAGTTTACTGTTAAACAGGATAAAAAATCGGGCGAGGAGTGGCCTCATAATCAGAGATGGCATCATCCTAGCTATAAAAATGTAGTATACAAGGTATACACGCTTTTGATCGCGGGAATAAACCAAAAAATTTAATGGGAAATGATGGGTTGGCAATAGTTAATAATCGTGTGGTTAGAAAATTACATAGTGTCAGAGAAAAAATAATATTTCACACCAGTACCCACTTCCTGATCATGTCAACTGACCAGAACTTGGATTAGGCTATTGTTCGACAATGCTATCATCACATTCGATATAGATATCCCGGACAAATGAAAGAGGAATAACGGTATAGTCGACGTTCGCGAGTGGCCGAACAATGACAATAAGCTTCCAAGCGAATGCGTGCACCAAATTGCCTATCCACTACTATTTTGCAATTGGAATTCATCGTTAAAACTATACACCAGACCATGATGAAAATTCTTTTCTATCCATCACTCTATATCTGGCCATTTCAATTCGTTCGAATTTTTTGTTCTCGTTGAAAATCACAATTTGGAGCATCGGGTATATGAGCACAAAGATCCGCTTGTATCGACTTTTGTATATCTCCTGGACAAGCTTCTGCATGGAGAAAGCTTCTTAGAGATCGAAACCCCTCGGTAAATCTATATATCCACGACAGAGTCTTGCCTCAGGATGAGAAAATTCCCTGGACTTCGTGATGCCCAAGAGATTTATTGTGAAGCATCTTTTCGAATTGTGTGCTTCTATTCTTATGGTATTACGTTTGACAGTGCTGGACTCTTGACAAGAATTAAAGCCATGCTGAACAATGGACTCTTGTTTCGTTTAAATCTATATTAGATGCACTTTATCAAAGAAAAGTCATAGCTTTACCAGTGTACGTGTTTCATTGCTTCAAAACTCATACAAAAGACGTGAAATAAAAAATTTAATAAACTTAATAAACCTATAATTATACTATACTTTAGGTAAATTGGTAGAAATTTTTTTTTTCTCTGCAACGGCGAGTAAAAACCAAAATTCCCATATAAATTCAAGGCTATTATGATCAAAGGGCACACAAATATTCTAAGAATTTCTTCATCTCTCGATCTGCCTTGACTTTAGTGGGTGCTTTAGCTTTTGATGCGCCTAATTCATCTCATATCGAGTGAGAAAATGTCAAGAGGTGTATAGCGACCGAGAAGGAAAAATCTAGAAAGGACCTTGCCCAACATACCTCCGAATACACGTATATATATATACAGCGGGGGTAAGTATTAAATTCCAGAGGATGAGGAGAGAAAAAACTCGCGATGGAATCTCATCCGGATTTTTGAAGAATGGTTTTCATCACACTTTGCGCCATACTCCTTGACAATCAATAAATCCTGCCTTTTTCAAACTCGTTTATCATATTTTCTTCAAATATTTTTCGTATATCATTCGCTGCGAACTTTATGCATGTGACTCCAACGCAGTGTTCCAGTATTTGCCACTGCATGTTCAGAAATTCCCTGACTAGGATGGTGCAAGGCTTTCTCACAGGAGAGACTCAGGTCACCTGCTGGGCTCTAGTCGACGTATAGAGACTCGCCTCCGAACTCGCAGTTCAATAAATCAAAGCAATAAAACACGATACATAAATCATCGCGAAACGCTCAAGTATTCTATATATATTCGTGAGCAGCCGCAAACTTGGCTGGGCAAATTTTCGACAGATTTGGAGAAGGATATTTGTGAATAAATCAATTCAAAACACTTCTCAGATCTTGAGAGATTGTTGTCGCGAGATACTTTATAGTCGATAAGTACAATAGGAGGGAAAAAAAACAAAAAAAAAAATTTATGACTCGGTAAATGCGCGGTGCAATTATATAAAGCGATAATGACTATAGGAAACCAAAAACTTTGTCCAACTTAATGGGGAAAATAATTATAATTGTCTCAATTAATACCTCAAAGATGCGACTCAGGTGCTGGTGAGTCGCTTTACAATAATTTGACCTCGAGACTATATATATACATGAAAAATATTACGAGTTTAGTTGTGAAAAGACGTTAGATATACTTTGGTGATGATAATTAAAGTGGCTGTAATGAATCGGGCGTGATTTCACTTACTTTCCTATATAGTATGGTACTTGTTGGATAAAAGTTAGTTTTATCACAGCTTTAAACCGTGAAATGAGGCAGCGTGACAAAAACCACAACCGTAAGCTTACCTGTAACAGAGAAAAAGAACGGGGGATATCATAACAATTACAAAGTTTAAACACGGAGAAAAGATTAAAGTTACACACGATTGGAATTCTTGAGTGTCTTAAGATTTTTATATGAAAAACCCTTATATATTTACTTGCTTTTCTTTCACACATTTTTTTCTGTTGTTTTTCATAGTTATATGTATAAAACAAAATGTGCAAAGTTTTACGTTGACAGTGTAATCCGTGCTCTAGTTTCTATTTTATACTCCTTGGAGAATATTACCACTAGGTACTATCGGGAGGTATTTCACGAATGAAGAGCTATTTGCTTGAGAAAAGTTGTAGAATAAGACAAATCATAAATAAATGATGAAAATAAAAAACAACAACTTTACGCTATAAAGTTTTTAGATGAGAAAAAAAAAGGAATAAAGAAAAATGGGATAAAAGTGTTGTATGGTTGAATTATGAGAGTAAAAAAATTATCTATGGCTACATTAAGATGTTTTGCATTTTATATTTCATTTTTATATTCAATAATGCATATGAAAGTGCAACTCGTAAATAGAGTAATAACTAATAAAGCACTGAGGAACATTATTCCATTCAACATTGAAATATTTACCGTGGATTATAAACCAGGCGAATTAATGGCCAAAGACGTATTATAAATGTCTAATGTGCGACTGAAATACGAATGCAAATCCCTTTTGCCTAGGTGAACGAGTAATTATGGACGTCTAGATACCCATAAAAGTCAACGGATGTGCACATAATCCAGTGCACGAGCGCGCGCGCGCGTTATGATTATGTGTTCGAATGACGTCTGGGTGGTTAGATATTTCCACGAAGCAAATAAATGAGCTTCTATAACGGCATTTGGATAATTAACTTGACTAAGAAATGTGCACGTTCACTTGGAGGATTATACAAGATGCCATAATGAATTAGAAGAAACATACTGACCCAGTCTATACCCGCTGAGATCTTGCGATATACATCCGTTAATTTTACATATGTATACGATGATATAATAATATCTGTTGAAATTGTTCGATTCAATATTTTACAAATATAGCTTCAACAAATAAAATCGAAGCCTCTCGTTAAATTTTTTAATATATCAAAAATATACTTATATATCAATTTGTAAATCTATTAAACTTGTCACAAAACGACAACTGTATATCGCCAGGGTAAAAGGGTTTACGGATTTAAAACTTTAAATTGGATTTGCGCTGCGGGAAATAAGAGAACGGATAAAGATGGAATGAACGATGAATTTGTACATGTGAAAGTAAAGAGAATGAAAAGTCTATTATATAGAAACTAAATAATACGAAAAGACTGATTAATACAATTAAACAATTAGTTTGAATTGCCAAAGCGAGCTAAAAGCAATTACTAAAACAATGTATATAAAATTTTCAAAACAATTGCTTTAATTTATCATATACAATTTAGATTATTTGAAATATTGACGACCTATTTCTGAAAATATCGTGATAATGAAACCCGAGAAATGTCTCGCAGACATATTAAAAAAATTTATACTATCGAAGATGGGCAATAATGTCTTTTATATTACGCCACCATTTGTGAAATATAAGTTGTTGCGTTGTAGATATATTTTATACGGCAGATATATACATATATATGTAGACTATAAAGTGAAATTTACTGCAGACTCACAGAGTCATACCGTAAATGAGGCATATACTGTGTGCGTTAGTCTTATTGGGTCGTCTGAATAGATCTAGTCGAGTCAATGCGGAAGTAGTAAATCAACAAAGGGTTTACGCTGATTATAGAGAGCCCATAGCAAATGCAATTCGTTGAGAATGGAGATGCTGTCGTCGTGTTTAAGTTGCCGCAAGGAAAGTGGTTCAGCCCGGTTCGAGAATTGCGCTAATTAAAAAATAAAAATACTTTGGCTAATATTGAAAATTTTGGTGCGATTGAGAAAAAATTCTAATATCGTATACCCATATAGGGTTTTTCTTGAAAACAACTATCAAGCAGTGGGTATGAGAGATGCTGCTGTCGCTGCGAAAAAAGTTATTTATAATAAAAACATTCATGCAGACCATTTGCATGACATGTTTACTTTCACTACGTCGGGAAGTGAATAGAACCTTTTTCCCTGTCCCTTACGCCCGTAACTATTATTTCCTCCACCCACTAAACCCCCTCAAGTTATAATCTAGGTCGAGCAGCAGTCGTACGTGTTCTCACTAACCCATCCATTCTCGTTATTTTCTTTCGAGCAACTTCTTGTGGTGGGTGGCACCCTTCTAGTCGTTTGTAAGAAATCCATTCCTTTGGGGTTGACGAGGGTGCCTGGTGAGCGCAAATATAACAAAGTGATCAATTCTTCCCGTTCTCAAATGTCACCAGACAGCACTGTCATCAACTGAGTTCCATGTCCAAATAGTCGTTAATTCTCGCGATAACAAGGACTTTTTCTACTCTGAAAACAATGTCAATTATATTTCAGCATTAAAATATATTTGAATGTTATGTCAAAAGTCATTAAAACTTGGTATAGAAAATATTTTTGCGATTAAAATTCACAAGATAAATTGACAAGCCTATAAACTTGAACAGTTAGGTCAAATATTTGACCTATATGTTGTGGATTAAACGAAGAATTCGAGTTACCTTTCGCTCATTTGAAAAGATTCATCTTGGTGGCAGTTATAAAAAGTGTATGAAAGTAGTGAGATAACAAAAGTCTGAATATTCTTGCAGTCAAGTATACAGAAAGATTTCCGTTCTGTGGAAGATGGAGATTGAAATGAAATTATCTCAACAGTTTGTCAGACTCTCTCTCAATTTTCTCCTACGACTGTTTTCGCCAAGTCGGGTTATGATGGAGGAAAAGTATACATCACAGCGCTGAGAACGATAGACTGTGACAGAAAAAGGCGCTTGATGGCATTCAAGTAACTTGTAAAATCACGGCCGTTCTGGCTTTGATGCTTTTTGGCTCCTTGACGACACTGGAGATGTTATGCCAGAGCATATACATGAAAGTCTTATATATGTATTCCAATACCGCAAGCCTCACAACCACATGCATCGTAGCGAGAAACACTTGCGATGGTCTCTCGACTAGTGCGACCGCACTTTCGGAATCCGCAGGAAGTGCTTTTGCCTGTAAATTCTTCTCGCTGGTTAATCCTCCATGGATTCTCGCCAATTGCCACATGTCGTGGCGAATGACGTGACGTAACATGCTACACTTTTGACCCAGTTTACGAAACATTTAAGTATACACTGGAAATAAAGGAAGGAATAAACACAAAGAATAGAGACAATGTTTTTATGATAATATTGGCGAGAGAGAGGCGGGAAAAAAACAACATTTAAGGAGACTAATTTATCACATCGTTGAATAGACAATAGAATGAGAGAACCAACTAAAAGAAACAATGGTGTAACGTGCCATTCCCAAAGTATATCACAATTCACTAGTCGTTGGGAAAACTGGCATAATTGCTCATTTTTTAGCATGGAAATCTTTCAAAGATACTCAGAAAAACCCATTTAATATATTAACACACTATATTTTCTATTTATTTTCTTAATTTCCAGGCGTTTGATGTTTTATTTGCGAGTCCAGTGCATAATAATGATGACAACGAGAAAAGAGCATGGGTCAAAGGTAGGTTATATGTGGGACGACGTTGAAAACCCAAAACGTTTCGTGATAATATCAATTCTCGTGGCTGATGTGCAATTTTCATAATCATCCGTCAAACAGCACGAAGAAAATACGTGCTTCAGTGTAAATGAAAAATACATAGCTTCTCTTTGATAAGGTCCATCTCGTGAGAATAACTTTGTCTAATTTCTTGTTGTTTTTTTTTTGCTCCCGCCGTTATAGTCGTACAGCTCAACTTTGGTTACCCGCAGTGTGAGGTCACATCGAGGCTCCTCTGCAGTGCAGGGAGGAAGAGGGCAAGAGGGAAATTTCGTCGTTGCATCCATCACAATTTATGAGAGCACTAGACAAAACGTTTGATGGGATGAGTTGCAGAAGAAATATAAAGCTCGAGGGCGCTTTTCTTCTGTATATGTATCTGCGCATCCCTGTTTCCTTTGCTGCACATCCAAGAGGGAACCATAAGAGCTGCAAGTTGAGGGGCTATGGCATTCGAAAGTGGATGCATGAGAAGGGTCGAGAATCCATCTAGATGAAAGATATTTCTGTCTTGAATGTTTCAGAGTTTGCTATTGCACACTCCATATACTACTTCAAGATCTCGATGTATAATGAGAATTTTATCAAGTGCCAAAATGAAAATATTAATATAATTTTAAATATAAAGATAAAAATTTTTTTTCTTCCATTTTGCACCGAGTAAACATGCGTTTTAACAATTTTTAAATGACGCAAAAAAACGGAAATAAATAAAAAAATCCGCAAAAATATGAAGCTGAAGTTATATATCCAACGATAGGGGGCCTTATAAAGAGGAAAATGTTGAAGCGAATAATAACTGCACGTTACGTCAAACAAAACTTCCGGGAATATTACTCTCCTGGGTTTGCAGCAGCGTTGCGAAACTGATGACTACGAGCCTGGCGAGTGCGACGATAACGAGATGGACGAATAAACCGATGTCCCGTAACGATATATATATATATATATACATAAATTTTTTTTACCTACTCGTCGGCTCCACATCAATGTTCTATATACCTATACGACTGCATAAATATGAAGGTAGTAGCAATAGTATATATATGGGGCGCTCTCCCTCGAGTTGATTTCAATAGCAAGAATATATCCAACATATCCGAGGGAGCTGAAAAGTAGATTGCATTTATACTGCACAGTATCTGAATATCAAAATAACATATACAAAGACATATAAAAGAACATACCGATCGAATAGTTGGATAGGTTTCTAGTGAAAAAGAGCACGATCAGTCCGTTGGGAAATTTAATAACATTATATGTATATATAAAAATATTTCCTTGTAAAAAATAGTGTAAATATAGACGTATATTGGATGGCCTATTATAGTATTAAAGCAGAATATTTGTCGTAAATGGGCGCAATATACCGTTAAAATGCAGAAAAAGAATTTAAAAATAATTCGAGCTTGACAAAATCCTGAAAGCGTAGAAAATGAAATTCGTTTTGCATAAATCATTTTTCAGGTTGCCGTCAATGAAGAAGAAACACGGACAATTTATGTATGCGCAATGAAATTTACAGTTAACGGGTATATATACACAAACGACGATAAATGCCCCGTTTACCGTCTGAACAGACGAAGCAAGTTAATTAGACAATAACGGCCAAAGCCTCTGCAGTTGTATTTATGACCAACGCGCGATCTGTTGCAGCGTGACTTCTTTTGCATTGAACGCCCTCGAGGCAGAAGCCACTCCCTCATCTAGCTATAAGGCAATATGTATCAAGAGCGACTGGCGTCGATCGCGGCAACTGTTTGTTTTTCTTAATCAATAAAGCCGCGAGTGATAAGAAAACCATCGTTCACGGTGAGGATTGTTTTATAGACGCAGAACATTATGCCTTTGGGAATCCTAATATATAAATGTGCTGGCATCAGAAGAAAATCTGCTGATTTCAATTACCGGGTAAACCTTGAAAGCCGTTAAGAGCCGTTCGAACGTGTAATTACTTGTAACCGTAAAATTTGCCTCAATGGATTCAGTGTAAATTACAAATTGTTCATTTTAACACTAAATATATAGGCATGAAATATTTCCATTACATTTGATAAACAATTTATGCAACAAATATTGTAAGTTTTATCGTTACTCTATTCTTCAATGATTATTTTCCATGAATTTGAGATTTGGGGCTGTGCGATGGTCTTAAAACGAATTTTTTGGGGGGCTCTTCGGACTTTAATGCAACTATAAAAAAAAAGTTCATCACTAACCATAAACATTTAACATTATATAGAGATTTTATGTAATTAGCATGCATGATGGCAAAAACGCTAACACCGAACAAAGATCCGAGACTTTCTTACATATGTATGTAGATTAACTAGCTATTAAACTAGGCTTCAATTAATTTATCAACTCGTCGTAGAATTAAGAACATGAAAAAGATGTTAATTTGGCTTTGTGAAATAAAGAACCGTAGTGTGATTAACGATGCAGAAAAGTCTGAACGAAATTCAATAAAAGAAAGCATCTCTCGCGCGCACGTTGGCTTTAGTTAAGTTTCGCATGAAACGCTGGGAGCCCTTTGAGTTTTATCCACCTTACATCGTCTGTGTAAATGAGGAATGAAGCCAGGTGATTCGCTGCTATTAACCCTCGGTGTGACTCGTAAAAGCATGCGCGCGAAAGCGAGTAAGCCGCTAAAAGCCTCGTTACGCGAATAAATATAAGTCGAGAGAAGCCAGGCGTCGTCAGGTCTTAAATTTTCTTTTTCTTCCACCCATATACTTATATATACTTTCACCCTGTCATGATCTCACAGGAATCACGCTTGATTAGTACGTGAACATTGACCGAAAACGAATTTGTTACACGTAGACTTAAGAATAATCATTCTATGAGAAAATACCAAGTGGACAAGGAGACCGATACCATGTTGATGCCAACGCCAGGGGGAATACTTCTCTTCGAAGGGGACAAACTTCTGTAATATTCTGTCCGTTTCTATCCAAACCTTCTGTGATCTGCTTTGCCTTGTCCTCTCGGCAAGCTCTTGTTGCCATGACAATTTGCATTTCGAAATTCCGCTCAGTTTTTACTTCCCCACCGAGTTTGTATTTTGTGTAGGGTAAATTTTCTCACACGAAAGCATAGATATTCATGGGATATATGGGGTAAGAATTGAAATAAAAGCATAAAACGTGTAAAAGGGAGATTGCAACACTTGTCCGCGACTATAGAGAATGGAATTTGAAATCGAAGAAACGTTTATGGAGTCTCTGGAGTGACGTTAAGGGCGAAAGAAATGGAATGGAACGAATTTGAAAAGTTTGATTTCTTAAAGTAAAGTTTAAAAAAATTTTTTCCTCATCTGCAACCCAAAAATAAAAAATAGAAAATGCAAAAAAAGGAAGAAAAAATACCAAACGCTTTTTTTTCCTCCGTTAATTCAATTACAGTTTCTTGGTCTCGAGTGCAGTTGTGGGTGACGATCTTGGGCGGTAAACTCGGTCCTTTTCTAAAAGTATTCATCCCGTAGTATGCACATTACATAACCAAAAGTTTTGCAACTCTTACCACGACCACTCTCTCACTATAGTCGCGAATTTTGTTTTGTTTTTTTTTTTTTTTTCCTCGTGCCGACAAATTTTATGTCTACGAAACTTTGGTCCTTGTCGCACTTCCCTTCTTGTACGTCTGGAATTCTAAAGCCTGTGTGGACCAGTTACATAATTTATAATCCATGGCTGAACGGATGCCATTTGGTCGAGAAGTACTTCCGCACAAATTTCCTACACGTTAATTGATTGCATAAAATAAATTAATAGTCACCCGAGGTAATTACCAGAAATAAAAAATACTTTCAAAGCTGTTTTTCTTTTTTTTTTTTTAATTAAAAAGTTTTTTAAAAAATTCCCAACATTATCCCACCGTCAAACATGACTCTACATATAACTTTCACGTCATTAATTATCCATTGCATCCCGAGAACTGAAAAAACTTTAAACTGTGAAGAAAAAATTCAACAAGTTCCAACATATCAACAGCTTTTCTAGCGAACGATAATCAATTTTTACCTGAAAGCAACTCCCGAGTCCTCTAGATTATCAAGTCAGCATAACTTAGCCGAAGTAATGATTGTTCTCTGGTAGCCTCTTGCTTCGGGCACAGGTAATATAACAAGCACAAAGCACCAAGAGGGGAAAAACAAGAGACGCACAATACCGTAACACAATCCCCTCTTGTCCTAGCAACCGTTAAATTCAAATCAGTAGAGATGTAATGGCCATGTGCGCAGGATGGACGCGTAAAGCGACTGATTGAGGGTGAAGAGGATGCGTGGGCGAATTGCGGAATTTCCATGATACACGGTTATGTTCATTTTGCCAAGATGTGCACCTACATGGCACGACGTGTCTGTCACGAACGGAGCCTTTGCCATGAACGAGCAAGGTGTTGGGTTATCAATGGAGCCAAGTTTACCGTTAAGATTTACCCTACAGGTAGGTATATCCAGTATATATTATGCATTGTGCCTGGGTGATTGACGGTTCCCGACGGCACACAAGTGCAACTCTATACTGTCATCTCTATAGAGTAGTAAACATCAAGCAAACAAGGCTCGCTGCAATTTCGGAGACGGTATAATAAAATTATGCAACTTTGAGCGCGCACATTGATTAGGTTTTGTGCCGCATCATGTAGCATGTAAGATGTACTCACTGAGAGCACATAATACCGAAGGAATTGGTGACTGATCAATATACTGAGGTCGTTACCGTTAACCCTCATCGTCTGATGGACACATACACATCGACCATCATTATTGCACACCATGGCGCCATTAAGGTAGATAGGTGCAGTCAAGTAGCGTCAAGCGATGTCACACGAGCTAATGCTCTAAACATATTCCTCGTGCTACAAATTATCATGTGGATCCTCATTGACCTATTCAGCAAGATGCAATATAGTTGCTTGAATTATAACACATGGCTCTAATGGCCGAATTGGCGGGTGGAAGCGATATTTATGTTAGTAATATAGTTGGTGTACGGGGAATCCAAGGCGAAATGACGGTCGAAACGTGCTGGCATGCTCTGGAAATGGGTTGTATATTCGACGAGTAAAAAAGACTGTCTGGAAGATTTTCTCAAGGTTAGATTAATTAACGTCACGTTTTCTTTCTAGATATGTCGACTTCGCTCGGTTAATTGCTTCTCATTTTACAGACGTGAATGAGCGATGATGTGCTGTGTGGCTGCTGCTGCTGCTGCTGCTCGATATGTAGTTATATACCTTGAGAAGTTGTTGATATGTACGAGAAGAAGCATTAAGCGGTGTGTCTGGTATTTCTTCTGTCCCAAGACGGGGCAGGGTTAACAAGCTTTAGCATCGTTCTTTGGAATATTCCGACGACATCCAGCGTATGACATGATACAGTTAGAAATCTTGAGAATGTTCATACATATACGCATCTGCTATGCTAATGCATTCAGGAAAGTTCTGTCCACTTTCATTTAAATTTTCTTTTCCATGCCGGGTTAATTGACGGAAAAATAAATATCATTGCCATTTGCACATCGAGTTATTTATCTACAGTCTATCAATACTAATTTCCAATTACGCGACAATCTATTGATCTAGAATGTATATAGAGTATAGCCAAATATCCACGATACGCATTGAGTGCGAATCGTAATCCATAGTTATTGCACATTTTATATCCGCAACTGTTGACACGATAAATTAAATGCATCAGTCAATTTTATTGATGAGTTTGCAATTTATTTAATTATTTTTTTTTCTAACCCTTACAGCAAAAAAGACGATATTGGAAACATTTTATGTAAATTTGCATGCATTCTAATTAATTAAATTCCATCAACTAGTCCTTTGATTTTATATGTATGCTGCATCAAAGTCATGTAAATATATGTCAATGTTATATAGTACTGATGTGACGTATATTAAATATAGGTTACAACACATCAGAGTATCTCAAAGCTATTCTTCTACACTTGTAGACCCAGCAGACTTTGGTTTTTTTTTTTCTTTCTTTTCGCACTCAAGAGATCTCGCGCCGTTCCTCCGCGTTGCAGCTGTTAACCTGGACCTTTAAAGCGGTATAACCTACGCCAGTGTGCGCGCATCAACGTACGCGGAATGTTAATTTATTAAGCGCCGCGATCTATAGTAACCCCGTTGTAGAATCTAACCGCCACCAAAGTACCGCTGGACGTGTGAACTGCTGTATATGTGTGGACGAAGGCGATTTCAAGGATATATGGACGTGTAAACGGTCACAAAAAGACCTTATCTTGGCCATATACACCAATTCGCACGTCCATCGACTTGCATCTTGCATGACTGCGTGTGAGCAGCGGCGATCTCGCGAACTTGTCGGGGCTAATGGCTACTCTAAGTGCATCAAAGCGCAAAGCTTGTTGGCTTATTCGCGCGGTCTAATGACGGAGGTTACCAAAGCGCTCTGGCAAAATCGACGACCCGTGAATCTACGCTTGATCGACTGTCCTATTATAACTCAAGCGAAATTACATCCTATAGTAAAAGTACGCCTTGCAGCAGCTCGAGCTGTAATTAGTATATATATAGATCGATTTAGAGAGAATGCTCATAAAAATGGAAAACATGCATTATCATAGCTTGATGTGTTTGTTGCTCTTTAGAATAAAATACAGCGGTAAAATACTGTGGCGATTTTAATCGGGCATTTTTTAGCATGGCAACAAAATAACCTCCGTATAATTCCACAATTTTAGTCGGAAAAAAAAGGAATTTTACCAAAGGACACTGGAGAGGATCGTTTGCCGCGGCACAGTAATAAAAAAAAAAAGCGAAAATCGCTGGAGTGTTTCAGACGGAAATTCGAAAAAGGCGGAACGCGGAGTTACATTGAGTCTAACGAGAATTCAACTAAAAGACAAGTCCCTCTACTTCCGATTCGTTGGAGTTTGCCAAACTGCGCATCGTAACCGGACGTTATTTCTTGTCCAAATTGAATTCAAATACAAAAAAACGTCGTCTCTCTCTACTACCCAATCATCGCATCATCATTAATTACATATATTTTTAATTATAATAACAATGTAGTTATGAATGTTTTTTTTTTATATCGTAACCGAATTAGTATTGAGGACTGTAATTAAATAAATCTCTGTATTTCGTTAATTAACTCATTCACTTTAATCGCATGGGGTTTTAGCCGCTTTGAAACACTAATTGGATACATTTCCCGCGTTCTACATTAAAAAGACTCTGCTCTACATTTATTTTACCATTCTTTTTTCGTGAGTATAAAAATGAAAAAAAAAAAAAAAACATTTTTTACAAAGATTGTAGCAAGGTGCAGAGAGATGATAAAAAATTTTTTATGTCACATTGGAGCTTGAAGAATGAGAGAAATAAAAAAAGAAGAAAAAAAAAAAAAAAAACAAGTAAATAATAAAAAACGTGATAATTATTTCTTTGACACGTTTCAAATAACCGCAGGGTGAGACAGAGAAATTTTATCGACAACAGCAGCTGCCTCAAGGCATCAGCTAAAACCAACGACTGCGTTATATTGCTGCCTCCTGCGCCATGTGCATATACCACGCCGGCCAAGCCAAGTGCAATAATCGGCGTTCCAATGAACAATAAAAATACACACCGACGCTAATTGCGGCCAGTGTGAAATACCAATGTGAGAGCAGGAAGACTTAACGAGTCATCAGAGGCGAGCAAAGAGAATATTGCGACTGGATATACACGATTGGCTGTGGTGCACTACCGTTAGTGCAACGTAACTATCATCTGAATAGGCAATATACAATGTATCAGATGATTAGTTGGATATCGATCAATAATATAATTACTCTTTTGAAAAAATATTTAAATTTCTAGAAATTTAAACGTGTCAATACTTGAATTCGAGTATTTGCATTTATTCACCGTGGAATTTGCGTTGATTTTCCATTTCGAATTGGCCTCATCAGGCAGAATTATCAGGACTAGGTCAATGGGGCTATAAGCTATGTCTAGTGGAGCATTACACTCCAATTCTATGCACCTTACGCTTCATGTAATGCTGAATGGAAATTGGAAGTAGATCTACCTAGTGCACCATAGCTCTTGCGGTCATTGTACTATCAAGTAAAATTAAAAACTCGAAAAGCCCTCTTTTAAGTATCATCAAACAGTTTCAGCGAATAATGAATTTTGCAAAAAATTAATTTTTATTGTCAACTCAAAAACGCATCCTTTTCTAAGAGCTGAAGCTGGGCTGAGATATTGGAAATCGTATAGACAAGGAATTTCTAGAAAAAATGATAGCTCGATCGCAGCTGTTTCTCTGAATTGATCATTTTTGTCTACTTGTCTAGCTATATGAATACAATTTAAAAGTAGAAAATTATGCTGTGTTTATTCATGATTTCCAATGATTTGATAATCCATCACAAATGAAATGTGGAAATTGAAGGGACTAATTGTAATATCAATAAGGCATTGGATTAATTTACATGAGGACGGGCGAATGGACGCCAAGTCAAGATTAATTACCAGTGCATTTAACACACTTACCAAGATACTTGGTACTTATACACCTCGAAAGCAGTCAGCCTGCAGAGTTTCAACCATCACTTGGACATCGGCCAACTCGACCGCCTCAAGTTAGATCAGATAAAACGTACAACTTGTCTTTTTTTTCTCTCCCCTCGAACCTCCAGCAGCCTTGTAGGTAATCCCGAATGAAACGTGTGTGGATGTATGTGTGTGAAAGCCGTGTGCTGTGAAGCCTCACAAGCCGAGAAGATTTTCTTCGGATGGGTCTTTTCTTCTTATGCGATAGTACAAGACAACCAACGCAGATTAGAATACACTTAAAATCTAGCTACGAGGCGAAGAAGAGGATGCACAAGATTCAATTATAGATGACCGCAAACGCGATAAAGTCAGGATTACAATTTCTCATTAGACATTCCTGTCTCATCTGGCAAAACAGAGCTCTTTAAACATGTCTCGTGCAACTATACTTATACATTGCATTGCAATTTGCTTAAGAAAAAGTCTAATGAAGTGATCATCAACTGCGATGTTATCAGTAACAAGATTGCTGTTGTATTATTTTATACAAGACATGCACGTGCTATCTTTGTTCCCATATACAACCAATGATATATGCCATCTTATCGCAAATATAGGCGTTTAAATGACTCACAAGTGAAAAGTCTATTTGATTACACTGCAGGAAATGGCTGCGAATGAATGAAAACGATGAGTGCTCGACAAACACACTGGATAAAAGCACATGCATATACTGTAATCATCAGCAGTTGAATGTTTTTCTCATTGCTGTGCCTCTTGTCCTCTCGGAATCGTCTTTATACAGTGGTGGTGATGATGATGACGACGTATAACTTCCCGTTAGAGAAGAGATGGCTTATTACAGCGCGAGAAAAAGGTTAGCCTCGCAATTATTCTCCATTTCTGTTCCCATATCGATATCTAGCTTATAACGATAGAAAAATTAATAAAATTGTCAGATAAATTTGATGTAAAATTTTTTAACGGCTGATAAAAACATCTGTATGTACATTTTTTATTTTTAAAATTTCGTTCACGCAACAATAAACTGTATCATTCATGTCTGACCCATTTTACGGATCATCCGATAAAAAAAAACTATAGAATATGTTTATGTAAATTTATGTACCGTAACTGTACTATTTATTAACATTGTATTGCTGGATATTTAAATGCGATGAAGACTAGAATTTGTTGTGTGAGTGAAACAGTTTAGATTATCATGACGAGAGGAGAAATAAAAAGATGGAAAAATTTTTAAGCATTCAATCTATATATATGATTATTTAAATATGATCTTGGAGTAACTTGTTCCCCAACCCATGAATTAATTTATTAGATTTATTTCAATATACGATGGCAACTGTAAAAAATCATTTAAATTTACATTTAAATATCTGTTAAATATATCAAATAGATTTACGGCCTGTAGTAATATGCGACGACTTGCGCACAGTGAAAGCTTATATGTACAAATCGTTAGTACCTACTCTTGTCAATGGCCAGCGGGAGTAACAGAAGCTAGAGGCCAGCACGCGAGTACAGCGGCTAAAACTGTCAACAAAATACTTCCCCACTTGGCCGTGAATAAATCATGAGTTATATGCCACAGCCAAAACACGATATTCATCTTCAAGGAGCTGAAACTTCGTACGTGTATATATAAAAAACTTGGCTATTTGTATTTTCAGCTGAAACTGTCCAAACAGGAAATGAAACTTCCTAACAGACAAATTAAACCAATGCTTTTCTCGTGAAATTAAATTTATATTAGCAGGAAAGTTTAAAGACAGATTGGGCGACAGTTTTTGCCGGACATTTCCTCAAGAACTCTCTCTCACCAGTTTCTCAGAGTGCAATTCAAGCATCTCCGTTTGCGGTTGCTTCCATGCACACTTAAAGAACGAGTATTCAAGAACAATGCCAGTCAAGGAAACATAAGTCCAAAAGTTTCGCCCGCAAATACAACTACTTCAAGCGTTAACTGAATACAATGCTGAAGGCATTCTGCCAACGGTCTTCTGTAGGTCAAGTTCATTAAAATATCAGCTTAAAAAAACAAATATTAGAGGTATATATTGGGAAGACCCAAAATCTAATCAAACTTTACAGAAACTTGGTAGATATAGAAATCATAGCAATATTCAACTGTTAGTACAAGACGAACTTTGATCTAATAGTTGAGGCAGGTATATATGAAAGTTTCTTGGGGGCACACTTGACTCTATACTGTGAAATGCCTTGCGTCTAAAGTGCGCTCATCTGAAATTCCAAGGTATAAGTTATTTCAGAGTATTATATCAAAGTCTGTGAGCTATATCGAATACGTTTAACCTTCTTGAGGTTTATGATTGTCAAGAAAATCAATGGTTGCCATTACATCAGTGTACCTGTACCAAAGACTCTCGTGCGCCAATGGCAAACACTGCCAATCGCTCCTGTTATGACTATAAATATATGCACAAAGTTAACTCTCAGCAACGTGATGTATAACAAGCACGTCCCACTTTATGTTAGCGTGTTGATACCGGCATTATTATGGCTTCCGATATTCCGCATTGGGAGCGCGTGTGTTTGAAAGGGAAATTCGAAACATGTCAGCGATGATTACAACATAATTTCATGACGTATTTTGTGCGTATCTCAATCGCAACTTGATTTTTATATCCAACTAAATTCAAATAAATGCGTAAAAATCGCGCAATCGACGTTTTCTACACGGAGAGAAATTTCTGGTAAAAATTACCAAGACAGTCGTTGGAACCGGGATCCACTTGTAACACTATCACTATTTCACTATTTCTACCGATTCAAATGAAAAAACTACCGTTTTAGGTGAAAAAACTACCTTGCCGCACAAACAATTTACTAGGTTTGTCTGGTAAAATCTATCCCGAGTAAAAAGTACGCGTTAATAGGTGAATTTCTGCTAGCATTCGATTTAATATTATTTTTATGAGAGATTAAATAATCCTACAGTCCCAAAAAGTTTTTGCGTTCCCAGTTATTTTAATATTTTCTAGATTTGCACAGAGGATATTACCTGAGGTTTGGTTTAACAATTACCTCCCGTTGAGCAAAAGGTTTTCCTAAGGCAACCAAAATTTTTACCAAGACATTTAGTAATATCGCTCGACTGCTTCCGGCAATTTTCGTCGGGCCTTGGATCAATCCAGCCCCTTCCATGCTAAAAATCCCCATTATATGCATTGCACTACCTAAAGCTGTTTTAGCTCAGTGGTTAGAGCAGTTGACT
>MVJL01006198.1:0-45130 GCA_002156465.1 Macrocentrus cingulum | reverse complement strand
CAGCATAGAAATGTCGGAAAAAAAAATTTATTTCAATTTTTTATGTAAAAAAATGATTTAAAAAAAATATATATATATTAAAAAAATTGTTAAAAATAAGTGTTAAAATATTATTTATATAAAAAAAATTTTTTTACTAAAAATTAATTGGCTAGAAGTGATAAAAAAAAAAAAAAATGTTTTCCATCACACGAGCAAAATAAAATCTCACAATTTACTCCTTTTCAAGCGTTCAACAAAGACTAAACCTAATGACGTCCACATTGTGACAAAGAGTCTCCAAATAGCCAGAAAGAGAACTTCCGGAAGCCGGAACAAAAGTGGCCGTGGCGCGCGGATTTGGCACAAGACCAGCGGGCGCGAACAGGAAATAGAAAAAAAATGAAGCACATGAGCATTAAAAAACTCTATGTGTGTTGTAAAAAATCGCACAGTGTCCTAATTCCTATTTTTAACTATTAAAAAGGTTTTTAGCATATTCAGAAACGGTAGCCTTTGGATATCTTGATGGAAATCCCGAGTTTTTATCGGTTACAATTCATTAGTTATTAACTTAGTTTTTTTGAATTATCTCAAAAACTAAGTAAAATTTGAAATTTTTGTAAATAAACTTTTTTATAGAGTTTTTATTTATCTATAAAAAATGTATTTACACTTTTTTTTGTATCTCATGTAGTTTTCATGATAATTTGAAAAACACAAGTAAGTATTTAAAACTGAATTGAAAAATTTTTTGTTTTTTTTTTTCATTTATTAAACTCAAATTTTTTGTCTACCATGTCAAAAAACTAGTGTTAAAAATTTTTTTGAATATACACAGTACTTTATCAAAATCTCTGAAAAAATTACCACTATCTACAATAAATTCCTATAGCACATAGCAACTCCTATTTCAAGAGTTTCCCTTCTGAACTCAACTGTTTTGAGCTGTTTTCGACCCAAGCCGGACGATAAGGTAAGCTATTTACTTTTAGTCGTTTGAAAAATGTTGAAAGTGTAGAGGAATTTTGTTGTCCTACGTGTCTCCTTGGGCTTTTATCAGTGCTGTCGACGTTTGGGTTATCGTGCAAGCCCTGGGATCCTCCAGCAATGTAGCAGGAAGGCATTTAATCGAGCCCTAGGGACGGGTTTCACATGTTGAAAGTGGTTTTGCTGGACTCGAGGGTAAGAACAGTCAATCCTGAGAACTGAAAAAACTGCTATCAGCAGTAGACAGCGAAGAAAAGTACTCAGAACAATTTGACGCTTTCATCAAGCCGGATGTACATTAGAAACGGATGTTGCTTGTGTGACCTTTCTGCCTGGATAAGCACATTCTACGACGGAAGCTTTCAACACGCTTTTTTTTTATATTTTTTCAAGCCTGTCATGCGTCTTTGATTGATCGATTGCAGCCAATTTATGGGTAGCAAACACCATTTACGTGATTTGGTCAATTCTTCGGCTATTGATCAATCAAACCACTGATTGCAGATCATCCAGGATTAGTTGATGGTGATGAATCGAACTTATTTGCAGGCTTTCAAGTGGTAGAGCTCTTTTTTTTATTTATATTTCAGTTGAAAGACTTTTATTTGCTTGCTCTCACCCCTTTTTATGAGGTATATATGACTAAGATATGCCTCCATCCTCTCGCAGACTTATTGTTCGACGACTATTATCTCACCCTGTTCTTCGGGAAAATTCCGTTTTCTTCTGGTACTTCTTCTTCTTCTTTGGGGCATCACTCGCGGCTCCAAACTCCTCTTTACATTGGCTCTTGGCAGATAAGGAAAAATTGTATTCGCCATTCAGCGATTCTGCTACGACATTTGAGATCGAAAGAGGGAGGAATTTATAGTGGTAGTTTCTTGTTGAGACTTAAAGTTTGTCTAATTCTATGCGTCATCTATTATCTACTGATGTTATATAATAAATTTGATGCGTTTTTTTGGAAAGAGGGTATAGGAGGGATGATTTTGTATTTAATGGTTTAGTTGAAAAAGTGATATTTTAGAAATTTTTTTTTAATTTAAATTTTTTGCTCGAAAAAAATTAAGGAAAAATTGTATTATTAATTTGTCTATAATTTATAAGAATAAAAAATTCCGATTTTTTAAATAAAAAAAAAAAAAAAAACTTTTAAATTGAAAAAATTTTTAATTAATTCAATTAAAAAAAATTTTTTTTTTTGAATTTTTCAAACTTATAAATAATGTTTAATATTCTTTAAAGTTTATAAAAAGTCTTGTAAGCTTTAAATTTTTTAAATTTCAAAAAAAAAATAAAAAAAATTTATATTCATTTTCTTAAATTTTATTTATGAAATTTTAAAATCCTCCGCCTTTGAGTTAGATAAACTTTACGTCTTAAAAAAAAAAAGTGAAGAAGCTTTTAAAACTTTTGCAAGCTTTTTACCATAAACAAAACTTTTATTTTTCATTGACACATCATTATTTATTTACTTTATTTTATCGTTCAATATCATTAACAAATCATTTAAAGATGAATGAAAAAGAAATTGACTCAACAAATTTAAAGCTGCAAGCACCCAAGGGAAGAGTAAATATTCAATACCCAATAATTCAACCCCCTTGATGTCTGCAAGCACATACCCCGGAATCCACAATATTCAAATACGAACGACTACAAACGTGTCACCGTTTTTTTTGTCCCTTAAATTTAGCACAGGGAGCTTTTTCACAGGATGTCAATAAAAATTGACCAGTGTTACTACCACGATATACACTCGCGCAAGCTCTGAGAATAAAAAAAAAAGCTATCCAAACTGAATAATCCTGCCTGAAAACTCCTTTTGCAGATTAATTGACGGGTTCAACGGGGATATAAAGTCGAAAAGCTCCTTGTCAACTTTAACCCTCGATACAAAAGAGGCTTTCGGTGTCGCGGTGCATAGTGGGAGTGAGAGACAGTCTCGAGTAGCTGGTAATTCTACAGGCTATATGGCATCCATGGTAGGAAGATCAAGGGAATGGTGCGTCGAGCCAAGATCTAGAGCTTTTATCGCTTCTACTTCCAATCTCGTTTAGTTTGCCAGACTTTTCGATCTTTTTGACTCTTTCTTTCTTATACTTTGAAGTTAAATAAACAAAAAAATTTTTTTCCAACACCAAAAAAGCTCTGTGCTTTAAATGTTAAATACTTCAAAACCGCCAAATTGTCAAAATTTCAAAAATTTCAAATCAAATTCAAACTAAACAAAGCTTTTATTAAAATTTTGTCAGACATGAAAAGCTTTTGAGCTTGCAGTTTAAATTGAGCTTTAAAAGTTTTTTTTCTAAATGAAGCTTGGAAAAATAATTTTTTTAAGTTAATGAAAAATTCAAAATCTCTCCACGAATTTTTTTATAATCAAAGAGCTTGCAAGCTCAGTAAAATTTTTTTTGGTAATTTAGCTGGGTAAAAAAACTGTGATAAATTTAATTAAAAATATAAAAATAAAGAAAACCATTGGTGATTTTAAAAAGTTTAAAAAGCTCTTTAAGCAAAAAAAAATTTTATTTTAAGCATGAAATATTTTTAATTAACTAGAATCTAATTGAAAAAACTCTTTAAAATTATTTTTCATCTAAAAATAAAGATTTAAAGCTCAGCGTTGTCATCAAAAATTGCTTAGAAAAAAGCTCAAACATCCGTATTAAAATAAACAGTTAAAAAATTTCTATTTTGTTTAAATATATAGAAAAAAAAATTAAAGCTCAAAAGCTCGCAGTTATGAAATTTTTACTTAAATCATAAATAATTGTGAGTGGACAAAAAAAGAAATTGCGCAGTAGTGAGGAAAAAAAAGTTGGAAAGACAGAGTCCTGAGGGATACTTATATCTTGCTTGGTAGTGGGGGTGTAAAAAAGTATATATATATATATATATAGAGAGAGAGAGAGATACCTTGGTTGTAACTGTGTGAGCTATAAATAAAGAGAAAACTCGGTGATCCCTTGTGCCAAACGATGTGTGCAAAAAAGAAAGAAAGAAAAATATAAATCGAATGATATTCCACCTCTGTACCCGTGACGTTCCACCATTAAACACACCTTTGGCATCGAAGAAGCCAATAAAGCAGGAGACTCTCTCTATATTTATCCTCATATGAATTTATATGTCGCTTCTGAGAATACTTCGACGACGATATTAAAGTAATCTTCAGAATGTCGAGCTTTTGTACGTGCCAATGACAATTTCTCCCATCAAATAACTATTCAGCCTCTTGTCCCACGTACGTCTCAATATTTTTTCAATGATTTAAACATTTTTTTTTTGTGGTTCATATTAACGTTAAAATTTTTTTTCCACAATATTAAAGTTAATAAAATAATTAAAAAAAAATAAATAAATAAATAAAAAATATCCAACTATTATAAAAATTTTTAACAGTAAGTCAATATTAAAATTTTTTAACAACAAATTTACAAGTTTAAATTTGGTTTTAATGAAAAAAAAAAAAAATTTTTAACAATAAAAACAAAAAGTATAAAACAAATCGTGAAAGAAAAATGATAAATTTTTTTTTTTATTCTTATTAACTGGCGTAAAAAAAAATTCCTGTGTAAATAAGCTGGTATGCGATCTAACGAGATAAATATGCGTGGAGCTCGTTTGCTGCGTGGGTGAATATTAAAGTCGACCGAGATCTCAGTCACATGTATGTGTATATATGTGAGAGCAAAGAATTGCGCAACTCCAGCTGCCAGTATAACACCGTCATCAGTTTTATAATTTTACAAACCGTGTACTATACATCATTGCCATTCTATTTTTCAATTAGTGCAGTAAATACTTAATTTCTTTAGCTTGGCAAGGTGATCATAAGCTTGAAGGATTTCTTTAGCTGGTCATTTATTCATTGGAAGTAAATTTTTGAATGAATAAATGAATAAATAAGAGGAAGGTCTAGCTCTTATGCAATGGATGGTGCTGAGAGAGGTTTATCGCTGTGTCACCTGGCAGAGGCCCTGCTACTCCAGTGTATGGAGGTGTATATAAGTGTGGGGGAGTTGAACATAACGGTTCTTGAGGTTCTTGGCGAGCAGGAAGTGGTCGTCTAGATGTGGAGGCGTCCGAGACACCAGAATAACGTATAAAAATCCACTGTCGAATATTTATTTCAACAGTTTCATCCTCTTTTATCCCTAAAACTATCCTATCTACATCAATCAACACCTCAATCAATTTTTTTAACATTAACTTCCTTTTTTTCCATAAAAAAAAAAATATTTCGTTTTAAAAAAAAATTGTATTTTTTTGAAATATCTCAAAAACTAATAAAAATACAAAAAATTTATATAGAATCTTTTTTATAGAAAATTTAATTTTCTATAAAATTGATTATTACGTAATAATCGAAATTTTAATTATTTTTCAAGATAATTGTGAAAAACAAAAAAAAAGTAGAGTATACATTTGATAAAAAAAATTTGTCCATTGCATTAAAATGAATTGAATATGGAAAATTAATGTAAATTAATATTAGTATGCATGCAGTGCAAGTTAAATAGAACATTGCGGATATACACCGAGGGATTATATATATTAATATAATATAATTCTCCATCATGCGCGCGCGACACTCTGAATTTCGCGTATTCACTGGGGGATTTTGCCATTGCCGAGTGCGTGCCATAACTGTTCGTTTCCGGTTTGTATACGTGTTCTCCTACTCTTCTATCAGTATTTTAGTAACGTTAAAAATCAGTTTTTACCGGGTAAAAATATTATTATTATCATTCAAACTGTCAGAGATCTCGTTACCGATGAGACGACAATGAAAGCGTTGGACAATAATTATTTTACCTCGTATACACAAACTGCCCGTATCTCGTGTCTGTCTGATGCAGCATCGTGTCGGTTTACCAAGAGCCTCACAACATATCCGTGGCATCCGAGAGTGACCATAAAAACCGCGATGCATGTTTTTTTTTTGTTTGTTTGTTTGTTTTTTTTTTTTATTTCCGCGTTTGAGACCGTGTTAAATTGGATTTCGTGCGATAAATCAGCATGTCGTAGATTTTATTATGATTTAGGGAGTTTAAATTGGACAGTGGATATTTAAATTTAATTAATTTTTGTCAATCACTTACCCAAAAGTCATCAGCATTTGCATCTGTCTGGTTGAAAATTTTTATCTGAAACAAAAAAAAAAAAAAAAATTAATTAATTAATTATTCCAGTTGTATTTTATTTATTTTTAATTTAAATTAAAAATATATAATTCTGTTCATATAATCCAGTAGTTTTATACGAAAAAAAAAAAAAAAAAAAAAAAAAAAAAAAAATTTTAACAAAATTTTTTCTTTGATTTTTTATTAAAAAAATTTATTTTAATAAAACTAAAATAACTCAAAATCAACTCAAAATCCATAAAAACTTTATAGAATATTTTCGATAGACAATTTAAAACCCAAAAAAATCAGCTATTGTTCAATTTTCTATTTACAATATTTTCCAAAAAACAATCCAAAATAAAAAAAAAAAGAGAAATAAAGTTGTCAATAAAAAAAAAATTGTTTTTCTTTAATGAAAAAATTTAGTATTTTTTTTCTACGTAAAAAAAAAACGTATATTTGGCACCTAAGGTGATAAAATAATTAGCGTAAGCGCGGAACAAGGTGGAAATTTGAGTGACTGAAGTGGTATGGTAAAATTACACTCGACTGAGTTTGTGTGCTATTAGATGATTTGTAGAAAACAAAGGAAAATAGCGCACAGCTCATATGTGAATTCTCTCGAATTTCCTTTGACCGTGTAATTATTGTTGGCCGACCATGCGGGCACGAGGGTTTAGTTGTGGTGAATCCGCAGCAGGTGGTGGGTTGTACATTCGATGAAGGTTCTACTCTCTCTGTCAAACGAATTTGCATACTCTATGCATATGCATAGTCACTTGACCAATCAGAGTAGTGGGATACTGACTCTATGCATTATATATACAACATCATATACGTATAAACATGGTGCGTGTACCATGGTATATGTATAGTTATATCAGAGTTTACTAACATACCAAATTACACTATCAACTGATGCACGTATTCGCGATGAAATTGATCGCTTCGATACATGGGGAAGGTGACACATTATATTAACATTAATAATAATAATAATAAATATCCAATAGTTTGATGGAAAAAAGTTAAATTCTGCCCACTGTGCTAACAAAATTTGAGTATCAGGTACAGTTTATTGGAAATAACTTAAAAACTAATCAAGATTCGAAAATTGTTTAAAGAGGATTTTTTATAGAAAATTTAATTCTCTATAAGTTATGTTTCAAGTAATTTGTCGAAATTTTGAATATTTTTTGAGATATCGATAAAATAAAAAAAAAAATTAAAATCTTTGATTTTTGAAATTCTGTTTGTTTTTTTTTTTAAAAACGTGAAAAATTTGAGTTTCTAATGATGGAAACTTCTGTAAAATGTAGATAAAAACAAGAAAGAAATTTTTCATAAACAGAAAATGCAGTTTACTCAATATTTTTGGAGATTTTTACGTTTTTTAAGTAGTATAACCTGTGTTGTGTCAGCCAAAAATGAGTATTTTTCATTTTTTACTCAAATTTGTTTTAACAATAAGGTTTTGTGACGTTTAATGGAGAAAAATTTTTTTTTATTTTTGGTCAAATTTTGGACAGGGTATAACCCCCTTGTAAATCGAGCTGTTTTCGGTTTTTTGCTGATAACTCATTAACCAAACGAGATAATGGAAAATACCAAGAGACTTAAATGATTAGAAATTTGATTTCTCACAAAAAATGTTGAATACATTTTTTTAATATTCTGTCGCATTTTCGAGATATTTAAAAAAATCTAAATTTCAAAAAACCAATATTATTTCAAAAAATAAGAAAAATACAAAAAAGTTTCTCGAACATTTTTTATAGAAAATTTCATCCCCTATCATTTAACTCCTATGATATTTTTCGCTATCTCCCTTCAATATCGAGTTATCGACGAAAAACCAAAAAAATCACCGAAACCGCGAGATTTTCAAGAGGATTATACCCTTCGAAAATTTGACGAAAAATAAAATTTTTTTTATTTCAACCAAACATTCTAAAATTAATCCTCGATACATTAACACGAATTAAACATAAATAATACTCATTTTGTATTAGTTAAAAAATTTTTTTTCAACGCATGTACACATATTAATTCTCGAGAGTCTCAAATTTTCCAAAATATCTAATAAACTAATAGAGATAGAAAAAATTTTTATAAAAGCTTTCTTACAGCCAATTACATTCTCAATCTAAAAAAAAATACATTTTATTTTTTTAATGCTTATATATTAATTCACAAGTGTGCAGTTCAATGCGCGATTTTTTAAAAAATTAGATATTGATTATAACTGAAATGAATTTGAAACGCGGAATATTTTTTGATATTCATTTATGGATATGAACGCATAAAAAAAAAAAAACAAATAGCCACGGAAAAATGATTGGAATTTATTCAATTCATCTATACATACGAGTGATGAATTTTCGTTTGTTGATTTGCTTACCGGTTTTCGTTTATTGATTGCGGGAATTTCTGGTAATCCTTTGATGGTAGTTTGAATAGTATTTAATTTAAAGGATCATCCAGCAATTTAAAATGAATTATGATATATTTTCAACAAATAAATCGTATTCTAAAAAATTCAAAAAAACATTCTTTCGAATTTTAAGGAATAAATTTTTTTCATTAAAGCTAATAAATATTTAAAAACATCTTTAAAAAAGTATAATTTTCTATAAAAAAAAAAATTAAAATCCATTTAATAATTGCATTTTCAAAGGATTTTTTTCAGTTATAACTCGGATTCTAAAAAAAAAAAAATTTCATTTTTCAATTATATCTTAAAAACCAAGCAAGATAAAATAAAAATTATAATAACTTATTTTTAAGAAAATTTAATTCTCTACAAAATTGTTCTTAACAATTATCCTTGATTTTTGCACGGTTATCGAGATAATCGATAAAAACTAACCTTTTAATTACTCAATTTTTTCTATAACCTAAAAAAAATCCGAAAAAATTTTTTTTTTATAATTTTCAAACATTGTTTAACCTTTAAGAATATAAATAAATAATTAAATAAATAAAAAAATTACGTTTTTCCAAAAATTTAACCGCTGACGAATACATCTCAATTTTTTTCCCCAACTGTACACAGCATTATTTATACACGACAACGTAAATCAGGATCGATCGATTAACCGTCAGTGTGTCGGCACTGTACAGCAGCATTTGCCCGCTCCCTCGCATGCTCGTACGTCATTCCAAGGACATTCAAATTTCACGCATCACGTGCGAGCTCGACGATGGAAATAAATTTTTCCAAATATAGCGCAAGTTTGTTGCTAAAATTCAATTGTCAAACGCGAGTGATACAAAGCAAAAACGTCCGAAAAAGGGGTGTAAGGGGGGTTAGAGTCGTTATCGCGCGATCCGGTAAGCCATCAGGACTTAATCTAATCTTCTGCCTCCACATGTAGCACCTTTTGCTCACACAACTCGTTTTATTTTTTTGTTTTATTTTTTCTGTGACTAACGGGTTCTCGTTCCCGTCAATTGTTTCCTCTTGAACTATTATAAATAGGCGAGTGCGTTAATGTTTCACCTTTAGAGCGCGTTTTTTCATGCCTGTCAGAGTCATTAGGATAAGACTGAGCGAGAATAATTTTCCTTGCCACCAACAATTCACTTGAAACAATTGATTTTTGCGACTATTTCTACTTCAGTCACACGACTAACATTGTATTTGTTTATTTACCGATTTTTTACTTCTTTTGTTTTGTTATGTTAGAGAAAAAACGTGATAATTCATGAGAAAGCGTATGTAGAGCCTTTAATTTTATTTCTATGCGCTTGAAAAATCACTTTTTATTAGATATCTCATAAACCATTGGGTTTAAACAAAAAAATCTAGAGATTTTTTTTTTTTGGAAATTTAATTTTCATACTTTTTTGTTTAAAACATTTTTTTCTAGGATTAATAGTTTAAGAGATATTTTAGTTTTAACCCCATAAAACTCTTATGACTTATTTTATGGGTTTTGATGATAGAAGTGATTTTTATTAAATATCTCATGAACCGTTAATTTTAGAGAAAAAATTGTTGATATCTTTTTTGTTGTAAATAAAATTTTCTAATTTTTTTATTTAACACGTTTTTTTCTAAGATTGATAGTTTAAGAGTAAATACTTTGTTAGTGTCGAAAATTTTTAACAAAACTAATAAAATATTTGTGAAGGAAAAAAAATTCCTATAGTGCGCTGACAAGGCTCGTTCTCTCTTATCATTCTGACAAAAATATGTGAGCAAACCGCAGGCTGACCACCTGTGCTAGGTCGGATTTACTCCCTTCTTCCTTCCGCCCTTTGGTCACCCTCATTCCTCATTTTTTTCCCTTCTCTCTCGGTGTTCGTTTTTTTTTTTTTCGACTTTTTTTTGGGGAATGCTGCTCACATTCTGCCTTGGCCGAGTTCCGCGGTGGTCGTAGCTTTCCTGCCAGGTCTTTTCCTGTATGAAAGGCCAAAGCAACGATCCATGGCTCCTGTCAGGCACCTGCTGAGAACAGGTGATATCTGAGAGTCTGTTGGCCACCTTTAAAAATCCATAGGCACGTGCCTTTTCTTTGTTTCATCTTTTCCAATTATTTAAGATATTTTTTATACCATTTTTCAAGAATTTTATCTCATTTTTTCGACTTTTTTCACCTATTTCAAAAATTTCTTCACGATTTTTCAACATATTTTCAAAAATATCCTATACTGATATTCTAAAAAATTTATTTAACATATTAAAAATTAAATTTTCTCAAAGAAAAGTTAAAATAATTTTTTTTCTATATCAATAATTTTTTGAGATATATTAAAAAATCAATTTTTTAACAATATCTCAAAAACCAATCGAGTTACAACAAAATATCAAGAGACATTTTCGATGGAAAATTTAATTTTATAAAAGATTCAATTAATTTAATTAAAATAATCAACATAGCAACAATGATAAAATGAAAAAATTACAAGAAAAAAATGATTATTCATTGAAATCATGAGAAAAAAATGATTTTTTATATAGTAAAATCAACAAAAATATAACATTTATATGTTAGACAGTGTATAAAAGTCCTGAGAGCAAGAGATTCAGAACATTAAATAGGTGTTACAGAATTGGAGCAGAGTGAAATGTCTGATGGTGCAGTTGCAAGCAGTTAAGTCTATTCCCAGCTTACAAATCAACACTTTTGTATCCTGCATACTGTTTATAATAAACTATACGATGGATATTCGAGTGCTCTGGCACGTGTTCCTGGAAATAACGAGAAAACGCCACTTCGCTCAGCGTCTGTTTCCATTCGAGATAGCTATACTCTTGTGTGTTACCATCATCGTATCAAGCCACGTATTTATGTAGTAGTAGTGGCAGTTGTAGGCAAGAGATTGGAGCAGAAGCAGGTCCTCTTCACGGGCTACACTCGAGGTAAAATTACATTCAACCTCTTCCTCATCCCACTGTTCATGTTTTTTCCATCTTAGTGTGTGGTAGAATCAACAACAGATTGCCAGTGAGAGGACGTTAAATGTGAAAGAGATGCTTGTAATTTTCTTGGCTTTGTTTGATAATCCTTCGTCACTTGAACTATTCTCTCGCCGGAAATTCAATTTTAACCTTAACAAGTATCTTTCTAATTATTTATACCCTTAAAAATAATTTTTTTTTTCTAATCAAATGTATTTTCATGAAATTATAACAAAGTTTCTATGAAAAATATGCAAAATTTCAAAAAAATTGATTAATAATTTTTTATAGAAAATTTAATTTTAAATAAATTATATTTTTTCATTAATGTCAAAATTTTGAGTATTTAATGAGATATAGTAAAAAAACAAAAATTAAAAACAGATATAAAAATTTTAAATCTATTTTTTTTTTTTAACTTGTATTAATTAATCATTGTAAAATTATTTTCCCTCGGTAATTAATTAAATTAAGTGATCTTGAATGTGTCGGGTTATGGCCATTCATCAAGTTTCCATTTGAGACTAGGCAAAGAATCGATTCAATTAATTTCCAATGTCGATATATCATGTCTCATTGCATGACTCACACTTGGATTGGATAGCTATCACGATTCAAGTCTCGGAGCATTGCAAAATTGACGCCATTGTGCTAATAGAGTAGAATTACATCTACTACTCGCCCTTGCACCCACACGTCTCGATTATATGATCGTTACATGACTGCAACACGTATTTTTATCACCTTATTTGTACCACAGATTTTTTTTCCGCCTCTACTCTACACTCCTGACCACTCTTATCCTTCACATGTTGGATAGAGTTACACATCCGTTGTCCTTGGAGGCACTCACGTGTGACAAGCTATTTTAATCCTTCCTTATTTTACTATATAGTCAGTTTGACTTTGTTAACAATTGCAATCACGTTTGATATCACGGAAGTTGATTATTCCAGCTGCTGCTTTTATTTTCGGCTCAACTCACTCAGGCGCTTTTTTTTCCCTCTCTATACTGATGATATTATCGCGAGAATTGAGGTCGATATGAAAATTTTATCACACTGTTTTTAGACGTAAAAAAATAAATCGTGCTTAAAAACCGAAAAAAAAAAAAAATCATTTTATTGATTTTTAATTTATTGTTCAAGGTGTTTTGAGATAATGAAATAATTTTTTTTTTTAGATAGTATAGTGTGTAAAGAATATCGAAAAAAATTTTCAATACCCTGGTGCAATTTTAAATACTATTAGCCACCCCTAAAACCTCAAAATCGCAGGATTTAACAATGAATAATTATGTAAAATATTGTTTAAAGCTCTGTTATGCAATGATATTTTTTTTTAAGTTACTTCGAAGTCTAAAAAACACCCTAAAAATTTTGCAACTCCCTGGCACCATTTTAAAGACCATTAACCACCCTTTAAACTTCAAATTCTTTCAATTTAACGATAAATAATTATCTAAAATATTGTTTAAAGCTCGGTTATGCATTGATAATTTTTTCAAAGTTACCTTAAAGTCGAAAAAACACCCTAAAAAATTTGCAACCTCCTGGCACCATTTTAAAGACCATCAACCACCCTTTAAACTTCAAAATTCTAGAATTAAGCGATAAATAATTATGTAAAATATTGTTTAAATCTCTGTTATAAAATAATAATTTTTTTAAACCTACTTTAGAGTCAAAAAAACACCCTAAAAAATTTGCAACCCCCTAGCACCATTTTAAGGACCATTAACAACCCTTTAAATTTCAAATTCCCTCAATTTAACAATAAATAATTATGTAATATGTGAAAAACGTTTAAAAAAAATTTTCAACCCCTTGGCATTATTTTAAAAATCAACGTATCACCTTATATATTAATTTGTAGAAAAAAGAATTTTTTATATCTAAAATAAAAATTCCTATCATTAAAAAACATTTTTTTCAAATTAATTTGTTAAAAGAGTTTTATATTAAAGTTGAGTATTTATAATTAAGAGTTTAATGTGTCGAGGATTTTCATGTTGGAGATTAGTTAAGATAGGATGAAAGTGCTGTGAAAGGGATCAGTTGGACAAGTTTGAGAGTAGAGCTTGTTATTAATGTGTTTTCTTCCTGGTTCTTGTGCAGGCAAAACCACGTTTCATGAATCATGCGTCGCAATGTGTTACGCAAGACGAGAAAACACCAGCATATAAAGCGGGGACACGTGTCGACGCGACTTAGTGATGCGTATGCAAGCATCTCAGTGTATATTAGAGTAGTATGTGTGCTGTGTCACACATATTATATCGATCGCATCACTATGACTCTATGTAAACTGTCGGAAAAATCACCTGTTAAAAAATATCCAGCAAAAACACTTGCTCGATCAATAATAAAAAGCACAACAGTCATTTCCTCGACTAATTCTTCAAATATGTATATACATATGAACTCGCGCGTCATATCCAGCACAGCTAGGCACTCATGCTCGATCGTTAGTCACTCACCGGGCCATTCGGCTAGTCCAGCTATTTTTGTTATCCTTCTATTGATCGATGCTTGTGCATTCAAACTTTAAAAACTAAATTTTCACCCTCTTCAAACATCTACTGCACTTCATCAATCGCTCTAACGGAAATATCAAAAAATGTTATTGACGTTTAATTAAATTTTTTAAGCCGACTATTTTTTTTTAGTCATAGATTTTTTTTATTAGAATAATTTAAAGAATTTATGGATTTTATGAAAATTTATTTTTCAAGGATAATTTGATAATTTATTATTACTTGTATTTGTAGATATATATTTTTTTTTCTTAAAAAAATTCTAATAAAAACAAGAAAATGTTATTATTTGTTTTTAAAAAATCAAAAAAATTTATGATATTTCAACAAATAAATTTGTTTTTACTAGAAATTTTTTTGTTAAATGTTTTTATCAAATTTTTCTTAATTTTTTCGCGAATTTAAAAGTTAAAAAAATGTTTTATTTTATTATCATTAATTTTTCAAAAATGAAGGAAAATTCATGAAATTATTGAAATCAAATATTCTCTACTAAATCTGTTTCTTAGATTTTCCTTGATTTTTTCTAAAAATTAAAAACTGAAAAAAACAATTTTTTAAGGCGAAAAAAATTTTTTTTATTGATTAAAAATAATTTCAGAGAAATTTATCGTCAAAATTTCCTAACAAATAATCCCAACGAGTGTCTACACAAGCTCAACAACTGTCATGCAATCACATCTAGCATTTTACTCGTTATATAGTCTGGACGTGTGTCTCAAGGGGAGAAAGAAACTAAGCCAACTAAATGAATAATAATCTAACGCCTGAAATATAATGATAAAAACACACGGTTAACGGCAATATATATCTCTAGCCACAAAGTGGACATACAATCTGCAAATACGTTGGAGAAAAAAAAAAATTGTGGTTGCATTTAAGAAAATAAAAGAGGGGTAGAACGAAGAAAATTGAGACGTAGACGCGACGAATAAAAATTCAGATTGAATTTCTCTCTGTCTTTCTGTGTGTCTCTCTGGGGAATATCTCGTGGTTTGTGCACACCAGTCTGATGGTAAAACTCGTCTGGAAAAATATGTTGCAACAGAGAGAAGGAAAAACGTAATTGAAAGAACCAAAAATGCTCTACCAACGCAGTTTCATATAAAATGCCGCAAAAAAAATGAGGAAAAACACGTTTCTCCAAGATGAGTGTTTTTTTTTTTTTTTCGCAGACACCTACCATAAACTCTTCAATCTCAAGTTATATAGATTAAAGAGATAAAGAAAATTTACTTTCTCAAAAATAAACTATAATTTAATTTAAAAAAATATTTTCATACAAATTATCACAATTAATATTTCCCGATATCTTTTAAAATATTAAACTTAAAAGATTTTTACAAGAAACCTTTTTTGTCGAGAATTTTAAGAGCTATAAAAAAGGTTTAGTGTAAAAACTCGGTAAATCTAGTAGTTTCAAAGATATTTTTAGAATAGAAAAAAAAAAAAGTTTTTTCAATGCTTCCAACAACATGAAACAGTTTGATCCATTTAATATGTAAAATATCTCAAAAACTACAAAAGCTACAATATTATTGCATATAACCTTTTTTATAGAGAATTAAAAACCCTATAAAAAAGATTATAAGCAAAATATTTGTAAGTTTGATAGTTTACGAAATATTTGAAAACAATAGAAAAAAAGTACTGGTCCAATTTGGCTGAATAATGATAAAAATATTTTTAGATTCTAGTGTATGGCGGTTGGGACATAGTTGAACGTAATTTCCGCTATTTTCATGATAAAATCATCGTCTATGCAAATCAATATACAGCGTACACTTTTAATTATCAATATTCAACACGAGAAAATGGAATCTGAGACAGCTGACGGATTTATATCGAGTTGATTGATGTCCAGGTGGAGGAAAAAAGCTGTAGCTTTTAGTTCCAGCTGACGATTAAGCATAGTGGGCTATTAAAAAATTCCTGGTGGCAGTCTTCCAAGCGTGCAACGACCCACAATGAGGTGCGGCTTGCTCATGTCGCCGCCTCCAGACGAATCATGACGAACGTGTCCCAACACGTTCCGCTTCGCACCAGGCATTATGGAAGTTCGTCGAGCGAACTTCCTTCTGGTATTTTATTTTTGGTTGTGTTCCTGGACGATAGAGCACCATCAAACTTTGTGTTGCCAACTTTCTAAAGACTTTTAAACTATAAAAGCCTATTAAGAGAGCATTCTGCATTGCGCTAATTCCTACGTCAACACATAATACCAACTCGACATCCTTTTTTTTTTTTATTATCATACGTAATGATGGCTATTAAATTATTAGCTAAAAAATTTATTTATCCGAAAAAATAAAAAAATTTTTTTTTTTTATCACAAACTAATTAAAGAAAAATTAGTTAAAAAAATATTATTCAAAAATTACTCCAAAAATTTTGTCTTTATTTATTTTTTTTTTTTGAATTTTTCATTATTTTAGTAATTTTTAAGAATTTTGGACTTTTTAAAAATTTTTATTTTGAATGTTACACATATTTTCCTGTAATTCGAGTTGTTTTTGAATTTTTCATTTTTCAAATGAATGTTTTTATTTTCAAAATTCTATATACATACTTAAAAAAAACTGTTAAAAATTCAGAACCCTATAATAAATTTTTGTTACCATACATCACAGCAGTGAAAAGAAAGCAGTATAAACTGAGTATGTCGTTTTTCGAGATGAAAATGGATAGCCTCGTTAGAGCGTTACGCTGAGAAACAAAATTGGAGGAACAAGTCAGAGGACGAAAAAAAAAAAAAACAAAGACTTTTGGCCTCTCGACGGGTAGTATCCTATAGCGCGATCGATCGCAGACGCTGGTGGCGGTATATAGTGCTGATGGTGATAAAACAAAGGAAACGTGCCGCTTGAATTATGAATGGTGTCTCGATTTGAATCCGACCGGAAGATCCTTGGCTTTTATTCTTTTCACCATCACAGTGAATATGAGATGTTCCAATGAATTCTAGATGACATTGATGAGGACACGAATTGTCAGAATATAATCATCAACATCATTATGACATAAAAACAAAATTTTTCACGCATATCATTAATCCTAGCTTATGAACTAGTATCTTAGACCTTTAAAAAACCCCTAAAAAAATTCGTCTCATAAAATTGACGAGAAAAAGACTTAAATAAAATTCAAAAACCTTCAAAACAATTAATACACACCTCAAAAAGTCAAAAAGAGCAATTTTAAAACAAGAAAATATCCAAAAAAAAAAAACCTCAAAAAATCCTAAAACCCAAAAAATCAGAACATTAAAGCCTTAAAACTGTCAAAAAAGTCTTAAAAACAAATATTCCATAAATTTTAAGACAATTGAAAGGATTTAAAAGAGTGAATCAGATCCTAAAACGTCTAAAAAAAAATTGAAAAATCCTAAAAACGATCAAAAAACCTTCTAAAAAAGTCTTAAAATCCCTAAAACTCAAAAAAATATATCAAATTAAAGCCTTAAAATCATCAAAAAAGTTTGAAAAATGAAAAATTGATCAATTTCAAATCTTTCTAAAGAATTTAACAGAATAAATAAGGCTCTGAAAAAATTAAAAAGCCTTTTAAAAAAAAATAAAAAAGCCATAAAACCAAGAAAAAACTTCAATAAAATTCTTAAAATCTAAAAAAAATTCAGCTAAAAAGTGTTAATAAATGAAATTAAAGGTCTTAACAATAAGAAAAAATGTTTAAAAGTTCTAAAAATAAATAACTAATGTCTTAAAATGTCTTAAAATGTGAAATAACGGTTTTTATATGGTTAAAGATCTGCAAAAAATCTTAAATAAACGTGCAAACTATGAAATAAATGGGTCTTGGGCAGTGAGTCGATTCTTTGCAAGCAACAGCGATAACAACGTGCCAGGATTAAACTATCCAAAGAGGACATTCAAGCGTTTTTCTTTATTACCCAAGCATACCTACAGCAAAAGATGGAGCGTGGAGCAAAGAAGATTTTTATCTGCCATGTGCTATACGACCCGAGACGATGGGACATCCAAGAATCGTGTGAAAAAATACTCTAAGAATTCTCTCTACATCGTGTTTTTATTCAAACACTGCAAATTTTTCGTGGTTTTTCCCGTCCCATAAAAAATTTTCCCTTTCTAACTAAAAAAAAAAAAATTTTCTTGAATTTTTCGCATTGAAATATCGTTTGTAGAATAAAAACTTTGGAATCAAAATTATTCCTCTTAAAATTGTCTACAAAAAAGGTTTAGAGACTTTTTTCAAAAAAACAATTATTTTAGCAAATATTTAAACTTAAACTTCCTAACTTTCCTAAAAACACACGCAGATATTCAAATTACATGAAGAACTTAAAAATTCGATACCCACCAAAATACTCGATTTTTCGAAAAAAAATCATTGAACCTTTTTTATAGATAATTAAAAATAGAATAATTTTTATTTAAAACTTTTTTTTCTACGTGCAATATTTTTCAAGAAAATTGAATTTTTGTATTTTTCTTAAGCAGTTGAACGATTTATTTTGGTGTTTTTGGATTGAAAAAAGAATGAAATCAGTGTGAAATCATGTTTTAGGTTAATTAAAAAGGTTAAGTGGTTATAGTAGAGTTATTTTTTCGCAACAAATCCCCTTAGCCAGGTCTGCGTTTATCGTTCAACGGAGCATTTACGTTTTTTTCCTTCGTTTTTTTCGCGTTCTTCATCTTGAACATCCGGCAATTCCTGGCGTCACTCTGGCTGGAGCCATCCTCAAGAGTCCTGGCGTTATCTCAGCTTCGCCTTGGCGCTGATGACCCCCTAACCACGTTACGGCCAACCTAAATGCTTTTACCCTTGGCGTTGCCCTGGTTACGACCTCGAGCTTTCGCTATGTCGGTATATTTGCCGTGTTTTAACACTAAAACTCCATTCATTTCTTCTGTTGTATGTGTTTTCAGGTATTAGGATAGTCGAGCAATGAAGTCAACTAGAGGATTTTGCTCTCAGGTCATCTGTTGAAAGAGTACTTGGTACGTTAACTGCTCGTTTGGGCGCACAGGTCGATGTGCCTTGTTTGCTCTTGCACCACCGCATTGTTCTGATTCTCCACGGCTTAAGATTCAATGCTTCTCATGCAAATGCTAAGCTTAGCTCACTCAAGGGACATTAATTCCCATTGCACTGCCAGAACTGATTGCTAAGTGCCCCTCGCGCCTTCCAGCAGAACATTATTCATCAATTTTATCAGAATGATGGAATCACTGATGAAACAACCTGCTCTAGAAACACTTTAAACATTATATCTGATCGCATTTTAGGTTGTTTCCATTTTTCAACCTTATCTTTTGTACTTTGTGTACATGCAATAAAAAAACTATTAGTATAAAAAAAAAATAATAATAAAAAGCTCGCTATTTTAAGCAGGTGAAAACAAATTTTTATAATTAAAAAATATTAGTTTTTTCAAATTATCTTGGAAAATAATTGAGATATGTTAATTTATTAAGAAATCTTTTTTATAGGGAATTTAATTTTCTATAAATTATATTTCAAGTAATTTATCGAAATTTTGAATATTTTTCAAGATATCATGAAAAATGTAAAAAGTTGAAAATTTTAATTTTTTGAAATTTTGTATTTTTTATATGGATTTTATAAAATTTTTTATTTCTAATATTTGAGATTTATATTAAAAGTGAATGAGAAAAGTAGAATTAATTTTTTTTTATCAATTTAAATTATAGTTTAATCAATATTTTTAGTGATTTTAGGATTTTTCAGTAGAATAACCTACGTCAAGTCAGCCAGTATAATTTTTTTGTTGTTTTTTTCATTTAAAATAATGTTAATAATAACTTTTTTGATGTTTGATTGTAAAGAAAGAATTTTTTTTAATTTTAATCGATTTTTTGATGAGGGTTAATATATACATCTCTTGGAAATCACGCGGTTTTCGTGATTTTTTTCAGTTTTTTCACGATAACTCGATAAATAAACAAAATAATGAAAAATATCATAAGACCTAATCGATTGACAGTTCAATTATCTACAAAAAACTTGAATTAAATTTTTTTGTAACTCATTCCATTTCTAAGATATTACTAGATTTTTTAAAATTTCATTTTTTTTTTTTTCAAAATATCTCGAAAATAAAGCAAAATATCAAAAAAATATATTCTATATTATTTATAAAGAATTAAATTTTCAATCATTTAACTAATACAATATTTTTCATTATCTCACTTAGTTATAAAGATATCATAAAAAAACGACAAAAAATCACTAAAATTCTCATAACGAGTATAAAAAACGAATTTTTCACTGTTTAAATTTTAAGAAATAGTTGATAAACAGTTGCAAAATATTGTAGACTAATGCTAAAACGGCAAGACTATGCTATACAGTTGCTATCTTAAAGCAATCTCAACGCCTGACAAATGTTTGCTATTTAACGACGTCGATCATCCACACATCCCGCTGGCTCATAGCATCACATGAGTCGGGGTAATCGGTTAATTTGGTGTTGCAAAGATCAATCAGATCATCCTGACATCAATCAAGTCGCCGTAGCTTGTCTCTGTTAGTTTAACCGGATCAATAGGCTTCCTCTCTACATTTAGGAACTCAGTTTCAATTTTCTCCGCATCCTGATTAGACATTCATTTGTCCCGATTGTCCGCCAGGACAATCGGGTAATTCCATCAGATTGTTCGCGTGAAACTTAAACGCTGATGTCTTCAAGTCCTTCAATTTATGTCTTGTTTCATTACTGAATCACAGAGAGAGAGAGTGTCATCATCAAGTAGGGCATCAGAATTGTCGTTTGAAAAAACCCCGAGCATTCAAAAGGGGATGAAACCGTAAGAAGGGTATCACAATGAAGTTTTTTAGTGCTCCAGTTATGAGTCGTTTCTTTACGCAATTTTTTGGTATCTGAATTGACGTTGTATCTAAATGAAGATGATTTTTTTTTTTTTTTACGGTTTTCTTATGTGAATGGAATCTTGTTTCACGACTCACGTTCAAAACTCATCAACATTTCACCATTGCACGCGCAGTTTTTTCTTCTGTTAATATAAAGTTAAAGTTCATGAAATATCATTTGTTTTATCAGTTTTCACACGATTTTCCCGTTAATTTTATTAATATTAATAAAGTAATATGAAAAATACTTTTGTCTTTATAAATTTTTTTTTTTTTTTTTAGTTTTTTAATAATATCTCGATAACTAAGCGAGATAATGAAAAATGCTATATAAGTTAAATAATTTAAATTTTAATTTCCTACAAAAAATGTAGAATAAATTTTTTTAATATTCCCCTTTGTTTTCGAGATATTTTGAAAATATAAAAATTTTTAAAAATCCGTAATATCTCAAAAATTCAACAAATTACACAAAAATTTATTCTACATTTTTTGTCAATAATTAAACCCTCAATCAATTAAGTCATATAATATTTTTCATTATTTTCTTTATTTACCGAGTTATCTTGAAAAAACTAAAAAAAATTCATGGAAAACGTGAGATTTACAAGAGGTAAATCCCTCTCATTAAAATTTTCGTTTGTATAATTAATTAATATAAATATATAAAAGTTTTAATAAACTATTAAATATAATCAAGTCAATTAAATGTAAATAACTTGAAAAAAAAAAAAAAAAATCAATAAATAGTTATAACATGAAACAAAACCGAGTGACAAAGCTTCTAATACCTTAAATCCAGCCAAATGATAAGAACATCTAGCAAAGTCTGTCTGCAGCAAGATAAACACTTGCAGTCTGCAGTGTGGGGAAGGGTAATGTGTAATTATGAGAATGTAACCAGTGCTGTTGTATCTCGTTGAAATCATCAAAGAGTTTCCGCGCCTCCACGCCCAACAAAGAGTTTGCAAAATGGCATATACTGTATGACTGTGTCTGTTGGCTAAGAGGATGATGTCATTGGTTATATCAACGTCGATGAGTATAACAGAAGAAACCAAGAGGAAACCGTACAAGTGGCGGTAGGTGTCTAGTTGACTCTTTTGACATATTCTCGGAAGGTAAGTGATATATCTTATTATTACACTTTTCAAATTGTTCAGATTGTTTGAAAGCTCAAGTGTTTAACTGCAGAAATAACTGAGATTCAACTATAACTTATTATACTATCATCGACTAAGTGTGACTAAACACGTGAATAAATAAACACAAACGAAAAAAACCGTTTCAACTAAATACAAATAAATACACATGATAAATCGATGCTATTAGATTAATAGTAGCTTTAAACATAAGAAAAAAAAATGCATTTCTACCCTTAAACCATGATAAATTACAAAAATTTCCATTAAAGTAGACGATTTGTTTGAATAATAAGTGAAATTAATTTTAATAATGTGGTTTATCAATTAAAAAATAGTTTAGAATTACTGTCGATGATATTTTGAATAAAGTTTAATTCATATTTAATAATAATAAAATGAAATACTAATGAATTTGTTGGATTATTTCATTTTTTTTTCTAAACTAAATGAACTAATGAAACCGAATAAATGAAAATTAATTATAAAAAAATTGTTTTTTAATTGAAAAATAATTTTAAATCATTATTAATGATGTTTTTAATAAAGTTCAATTAATATTCAATAATAATATCCATATAAACGAACTAATATAAACGAATGAGCAAAAAATTAATTTAAAAACTATTATTACCCTTTAAAAAAAATAATTTATCATCAAATTTTTCAAATAATATTCAGGGGCGGATTGAAATAGAGATTGCAATGAGTAAATATATAATCTGGCAAATCCGGATAGTCAAAGTCATCTATAGGCGGCTTTATATAAAGTAATCGCCTTTTTTCTAGAGATGATGTTGCGCACAGTCAATGGTGCATAGCGAATTAGGAAAGTGCTTTTGCCTCATGGCATCGGTGAGATAACGTAAAATAGCAATAGATGCACATATATGAATGAGAAAGCGCGCGAGAGAGGAAAGTGTGTATAACGGGTAATAACGTCCACGGCGGTTTAACGCTTGCGGGCAAGGCCAAACGTTTCTCCAACATCGTTGCAATTCCAACACCACGGATTTGCTCTCTAACCCCCTTTGCAACCCCCTGCACACACACACACACGTATACAATATAGCAAACCGACTCATTTCCACTTTTGCTCGCTTCAATGCTAGAATGCAGCCATTCATGTGTCTGTGTATCCTCGTTGACGCCTTTCTAGCTTTTCCAACGAGTCTAAATCGTTCCTGGAGCCACTTCAAATCTCTCTGCCAATCCTCTTTCACACACAAACTCCATGATATATAACACGCGCTCGTATATATACTGAGATAGTCAGCTGGAAAAGACGCAGAGATCTTTGGCCATTTTGTTGAAATCAATTTTACATTCTATATTACACAAGATTGATCCATCATATATAAAAAAATTGACAAAAATTAATGAATTTTTTGAGAATAATTCAATCATTGAAAATTATTTAAAACAATCTCTAAAGTTATCCTTAATCATTCCGAAAAATTGTATAAATTTTTAAAAAAACATTTTCCAAAGATTTTTAATCAATTTTTTTCTTCAATGAAAATCATTATTAAAAAATATTAAAAAATGATGGATTAAATATAAAAAACAATAATTCAAAGGTTTATTTTGTTTGTTTAGAGAAGAGAGAGAGTTTCCTGAACGTCTTTGAGACCTAGATGGTCTTTTAAATAATCCAGAGGGGTTACAGGAAGCCTTGAAGGCTGTCCAATGAGGCGGCCCAGTGTCCGCACACGCTTGTATTAAACTCGCGGGTGATTCTGCCTTTGAACTGGGAAGCTGAGCGTGCCGATTTGGCCATTCAGGTGAAGCCATTCGTGTCGCCAATGGTTATATAGGTCTAGTGACCCTCGTATCTGTGTTGCATGTTGTGCATATTGCCCGTACAGCATGTCCAATGTGAGCAAGCTATGTGTGTATTCATGTTTCACTGCACAGTTGCTGGAAATATGGAATCACAAGTGGCTGCACAGAGACGCGAGTACAGACTCGATGTACAGAGTTGACTACCAAATTTCTGCTTCTATTATCAGTCCTTGCATTCAATTCATAATCAACGACCTAATAGTCATGAAACTGTACATATGGAATTAATGGTATTTCGTTGAATCATGCGTGATGATTTACAGACCCGAGTTCTCATTACTTCTGTTTCGTGCAATTCACGCAATCTATATATATATACGAATTTCATCATTTTACACACGCATTTATAACATTTTTTATTATTATTTATAATTTATTTGATTTATTAACAAGTTTTTATGACGAAAAAAAAAATTTTTTTATTGCTAAATTATTAAATTTTGTAAATTTTCATTTTTTAACTCGAATTCAACTGATCTAACTGATGCAACTAATGGTTTTTAGTACAAAAAAATGGAATTTTTCAAAATTTTTAATTAATTTAACTAGAAATAATAAAATAATTGTGAAATGATATTTAAAAAAAAAAAATCATTAAATTGATTTTTATGGTTTTAGATATTAAAAAATCTGCTATAAATCATTATTAATTCGTTTTTTCATGTTCTATATCCCTAAAATTATGATATTTATTTTTTTTATACAACAGAAAATTTTTTTTATTCATTCAGGATTTTATTAAATTAAAAAAAAAAATTATTTTTCAAATCCTTAAAATCTGAATTATTGTTTAAGAAGACTTAAAAAAATCTGACAACTCATAAAACTCAATAAATCAACCCTTAATCCATCGGAAAATCACAAAAACTAATGAAAAAACATTAAAAAATGTTTAAAAAAATTCGAAAAATCAATAAAATTTCAATAATATATTTTAAAAAATACTTTAAATCATTGTAGATAACTTGAAATAATATTAAACTTACTAAAAAAAATATGTATTTTTTAAAATTCTTTTTAAAATAAAAAAATAGTGGTAAAAAATCCGAAATAACAATAAAAAATCATTAATCAAACTCTTTTCAAAAGAAGCCAGGAAATATCCAACAGAAACAAATTGGATTAAAAAAAAAAGTATTGAAAATGCTTTTATCTCGTCGATAGCAACTGAGAAAGCATAGTAGGTATAACAAATTGCGAAGTGCTGCCGGGCAAAGGAGATATAAGTAAAAGCGCGCGTGGATGATCGATAAAAGTTTCGAATGTAGGTGGAAAATTGTTGAGCGTGAGTATGAGCAAGGAAATAAAAAAAAAAAAAAAACTAGCTTTTTTAAATAAAAAATGGGTAAAAAAAATTTTTTTTTTTTCCAATATTTTATCATTTAAACGTAAAGAAAAAATTTTTCAATTATAAGAAAAAATTATTTAGATAACTATTTATGAATTTATCTTGATATTATATATTTGTTGCAATCTCAAGAGTACATAACAAAAATCGTGCTCTCAATAAAGATTAATCATTTTCACAAAATTAACTGAGTTGAATCGAATTATGTCGAGCTCGGCTGACGTCAGCTTTATAACTGGCTGAATTGGCGAGAAATGCGGTCTCTAATATCAAGAAAAAAAAAAAAAACTTCTCAACTATGTATTTTCTTACTTTCAAGATTATTTTAATTCATTTAAAATTTCTTTAATTTTTTTTTTCTTTTTTTTTTCATTTTTTTAAGAGAAAAAAATTTTTTTCATGAATTATTTTTTTTTTTTCTAAGGTGTTTATATATTTAATGGTATAAAATCTCAGAGCATATCATTCGTCATCATCTAATTATTTATATATAAAGAAGAAATAATATAATACCTCGAGAAAATGAGTCTTTCGCGAAATCTTTCATTTTTTTTTTTTTTTTTTTTTTTTTAATTTATGAATTATTCAAAGCCACTAAATGTTAATATTTAATTCTGTTTATCGTATTTTTTTAATATGACAAAAAATTCCTTTAAATAAATTTAAAAAAAAAATTAATCCTCTCGAAAATCCGAAAAAAAGTGAAATTTCATCATTACAAAAAATTTTTTTTCTCAATTTAAAATATTATAAATAATGTTTAAATAAAAAAAAAAAAAATGTTATCATTCAAAAATTGTGAATTTTTATTAGAAAGAAAAATTTTTTCTTAATGAAAGATTTTTTTTTTTTTTTTACAATAAATTAATATTTTTGTATTAAGAACGAGAAAAAAAAAAAAAAAAAAACTTTTACCCAAGTGTTTGTAATAATAATTCTATTTGCACTGGAGAAAAGTTTCTCACTGGTCACGACGATGGCTCTTGAAATAAAGTGGGGAATGAATGGACAATTTTAGAAATATAAGTAGACGACGAGGGAGAGCACACACGAGACTGTACATAGTTGTTGACGCATGCCACATACATAATCACACACATACACACTATATATTCACGATATATTGTCCATGGCCCCTGGCGAAATATTGATTGAACCCAATCGAGTTTCCTTTTAATTTTAAATTTTACCCTGGCACAAATTTCCTCCTCACTGTCCAAAATCAAACCGGAAATCAAACAATCTTTAAACATCACACGGCTAAAGGGTCAAAAATTCTATTAAAATCCCCTTTTATCATTAATTTCTTTCAATAAAAAAAATCACTAAAATTCTATTTTATCATCAAATAATAATTTTAATTTGAAAAAAAAAAAACATAAATACAATGTTTTCTTCTTGGTAATTTAAATTGTGTGACTCACCTCGGAAGCGGAAGTCAGCGTCTTCGAGTTCTTGCACCAGATTGAGAAGAATCAAGTGCGAGAGAGAGAAAGCAAGAGAGAGAAATACATGAGAGTGAGGGAGAGAGAGAGTGCGCGTGCGAGGGAGAAGAAGTAGGAGCGACAGGTCTCCCACGCAGACCTAGCTCGGCCTCGGATCGAAGTCTCAACTGGGATTTTAAAACTAAAAGAAAAATCTCTGTGACTTCATCACGCACGCGCTAGAATTTTCAAGTAAAAATCTAATAAATAAACAATTCAAGCAAAAAAAATGTTGAATAGTAGAACAACAAAAAAAAAACGAACAAAAAGGTTAAAACAGTTAGGTCTCTTCATATATATGAAGGACCCATGAAATCTTGGATCTTCAACACGCCAGGTAAGAGATGGTTTTTTCTTTTTTTTTTTTTATTTTCGTGTGTGAACGTGCCCGGCAGTCATGTCACGTAAAAGTCCTCAATCGTAAATATTTTTTGTCATATTACAGGGTGTTTTTACCATGAAAAATAATTTTTTTTTTTATTATTAATTTTAGGGCCAAAAATGAATAAACACTTTTTTGCACACTCGATTATAAACCGGGAAATTGCACTGGAATATATCCTTGATATGTGGGATTTTTTGTTTTTTATTTTTTTGTTTTTAGAAAAAAAAAAAAAGGAAAAAGACACTTTTGAAATGGGATAGTGATTGATCTAGTGGTCACATTAGATGTCACAAAAAAAAATTAATTTCGTGTTGATATAGGATCACAATTTTTTTGTTCTAGCGCCGAAAAAAAACTGAGGATACGACGCACGATGTTGCTCGGACGCGAGTTTAAATGCAACTGTGCCTCCACGGGTCGGCATCGCGAGCCGAGGCCAAGGGTCGGGAGTTCTCGGGCGCACTCGTGCGTCCTCGGCTCCATTGCCGTCGATAGCCGACTCTATGCAGCGCTGGAGGGAGTCGAGGGGACAAGTGCGCCGCCGCAGGCATATACGAGAGTAGTTTGAGCGCGTGGGAGTACGCGAAACACAGTCGTATGGCGGAGAGTTCGAATAGGGATATCTTATGTCATTCGGCCCCGTTATGCGTGGCACGGTTTCCAACCAAATTATATTTCTTTCATATATATCATATTTTACTATATTACTATTTACTGCAACAAAAATTACTTTTTAACTCAGAAAACAACTTTTTTTTTTTCCATATCTTGAATCATTCGAAAATAAAACAATCAATCAATTCGAAATAAAACAAAAAAAAAAACAACATTTTAAGATACTGAGGATTAATTAATCAAAAATCGATAAAAAAATTTGTATATTAGTTCGAAATGATGTTTTTTTAATGATCAATAAAATTTCAAAGCGATTTGTCGTCTGTGAATGAAAAAATTAAAAAAAAAAAGAATTTATAATAATAATTGCGGAAAAACTCTCGTTTTTAACTTTTTTTTTTTTTTTATTAAGTGAAATATTTCAATTATGAAATTTTTTTTGGTATTTTTTTGGTATATCGCGAATGTTTAAAGATATAGGGCTTAAAAAATCACGGTAGTAAAATTGTAACTTGATTTTTTGACTTTTTTGGTAATTAAAATTTTTTAAGATTGAATTTTAGATTATAATTGAATAAAAATGGAATTTGAATTTATTTTAGATTTTTAATGAATGAAAAAAATGGTGTTTTTTTGGTTTAAATAATTTTAGAGTTGGTTGATATAAAATTAATTATCGATTGAAGCATTGGTTATGAAGCGTGTAATTTGTGGATAGACCACAAAAAACGTCTCGTGCTTTGCTTTGAAGACACGTTTATAAAACTTGGGTTTTATGTGGGTAGCATAAACAAAACAAAAAAAAGGTTCTCTTATGCCTCGTCGCCACGACTTGGTGTATTTTATCGCAATGCCAGTATATACGCGAAAAAACACGAACTCTCTTCAGAGTATATTCAATATATGTATACTATCAAATATATATCAACAAATAATGTAAAATCATCCAACGAAAAAAAAAAAAAAAGGTGTTCAATATTTCAATACATCACAGAACAAAAAAAAAATATACAACCCTTAAAAAAAAAAAAAAGGAAAAAGATGAAATTTTTTTCACCAATCAAAAAAGTATTTAAATGAATTAAAATTATTAAACATGCATTTTTAACTTCATTTTTTCGTATCGAAAATTTCTTAAAATTTTTAAACCATGTCAAAATCAAAATATCTTCAAAATTATTTAAGATACAAATTTTTTACAATAAACCTTTTTTGTAAAGAATTTTATTAGCTACAAAAAAGATCCTTATCAAAATTTCTCTAATTCACACCCTTATCATAATATCAGCAAAATAAAACATTGTCAATTTTTCGATATTTAAAAAAAAAAAATACCACCCAAAAATAAAACCAAAATAAATGTTTTCAATTGCGAAAAAAATTTTTTTTTTTAAATTATTTAATGAAATAATGAAGAAAATATTTATATGTTTAAATTTAGGTATATATTATGGTTGAAAAACACGAGGTATATACAGTGCAGCCACTGTTTCATGCTCAACACAATCGCGTCTGTTTTCCGTTTCAGTCTGCTCTTTGTTGGCAAATTTTTGCGCCATGCTTTAAGCATAATTAACATTAGTATTAAATTTATAGCGACATTATTTCAACAATAGATGTCTGCGGGTTGTGGAGAGAAAAAAACAACATTAATTATTTTTCAAGGTAACTTTTCGAGTGTTGTTGGTGTTTTATGTAATTGGCAGTGAAGTGGGTCGTTCTGAAGATTTTTATGTCTATCATCGATTAACTGGCTTTATTAATGCGGGCTACTGTTTCTCTGTATTACAGAGGCCATACCGTTAACGGTCACGTGGCGTGCACGAAGTCTCGTGCCACTCGGTCGTTTCGTGTGTCTACCGGGTGTTCTAATTTACTTGAAAGTTCATTGGACAATTTAGAAAATGACAACTATTACAATATCTCAATTTAAATTACATTTTTATTATTTTTTCACTTGACTATTTTTTATCATAAAAATTTTTTCAATTATTATTAAGTATTCAATAATTTATTTAATTCATTTCAAGAAAATTATTTTTTTTATTCCGTGATAAGACATATAGGAATAATTGTTTTTGAATATTCAAATAGAGTAAAAAAAAATTGAGAGACTGAAAAATTTTGAGTTTGTGGAAAAAAATTTTTTTTATAATCAAAGAATCTTTAAAGGTAGCTTGATATATTTTTTACTGGTATAAATCCATTCATCACCATTCCTAAAGAACAGAGTGGAGTAATTTTTTTTAACGAAAGAGAAGAAGAAAAAAAAATTGTAAAGCGTCTGTAATGCAAAGGTTTTTATATTTCCTTGCTTTCTCCCTACTTTATCCTTATTTCTCTACAGATCCTCAGTCGTAACTGAGCCTAATTGAAGGTTTGTTGCCATCACCAAGTAGAATCGTCGCTCATTTACAATTTAAATCTACTCTCTTCGCCCTCGCACAATTTTCTCTCTCACTCGCGTATTACCCAACTTTTCTCTCGACAATTTCGCGGCTATACGTCACACATGAGCCTTCCATACGAAAATTGACCGAGAAGAAAAAAAAAACTAACCCTTAATTAGGAAAGAATTTTTTTTTAATTCAATCAAAGTTGGGGTTAAGGGTGAAAAAAAAAAAAAAAAACATTAACCAAATTATTCCGAGAATTGAAAAAAATAAATAGCAAAATTCACCTGTAATAAAACTTTGTAAATCAAGGTTAAATCAGGGGATGGCAAAGGATGGGGGATGAAATGGTCAAAAATTTTCACAAGTAAATAATCTAAAAATTATTAAAAAAAAATTAACTCATCATTTCCAAATTTTTAAGAGTGCGACTGAGCGTTTAATTTTTAAGGGTGGAAACAAGGGATAAATAATCAAATAACAGAAATTCCTAACAATCAAAAATCAATCAACTTTTTCATGCGAAAACAAGATTAGAAAATTGTGAATAACAGGGGTAAATAAGGGTGGAGGATGATGGGGGTTGGTATGGATCAGGGTTGAAATAGTGAAAAATGTCACAAATCGAATTTAACCCTAAAAAATCATTACAACAAAAATCAACCCATTATTTTTTCATTTTTTAACATTTGGAATGAGGGTATAAAACGCTGGGTAAAAATAAGGGATGAAAACTAAAAATTCAAAATTTTCAAGTTGGAAAAACAAATAAAATTTGACGTAAAAAATTTTTTTTCAAGATTAGAATCAATAAAATCTAAGGGTGGAGAAATATTAAGGGATGAAAATAAGAGATGAAAAATAAAATTGATCAAAATTTTCAAAAAAAAAAAAATTTTTTTTAAAATTTTTTTAAAATCAATTAAAAAAAATTATTCAAGGGAGGTTGAGCAGACAAGGGTTTAAATGGTTAATATTATTGGGGGTGTACATCTCTCCGAATATACCACAAACTGCTAATCTACAAGCTAGAAGAGTATCTTGCGACTTATATGGAAACTTTATGGGCACGATAATGGACAGATTTATGAGACGGCTTATCGATTCTCGGGTAAATCCAATTTTCGAGGTCGACACCCGGAAGGAAGATCCGCCAGGAGGACCGCGAGGTGTGCGGGGTGACTAAATGGGGGTTGTAGGGGTTGTCTCACTTGCACAACGGCTGTGAGAAGCCAATGGGAAGACAGCCAACGCAGCGGGAAATTCAAATCGATAGGCGATCGTAGCGAGAACGAAGCTCTTAAATTGATCCGAGCCAATTGGACCCGATCCATCGTCGAAGGCTCAGGTTATCTATTGCTTCAGGATCACGCTTGTGTATTGCAGTCTATTCAAGCTAAAAATTTGTCTCGTGTAAACACAAATAAATCTTCATTATACTATATCGCGACGAAAGAATAAAGAATTGTCTCTCAACGCTTTAAAAAAAAAATACCAACTCACCCCATAAATACAACTGTATAAAAAAAATTTTTTTAACCAAAAAATATTAATTAATCAAAAAAAAATTTTTTTTTTCATTTTTTCACCCCTTATTTAAGGGTTGATTTTCTGCTAAGGGTTGTAGAATCATTTAGACTAAATTGAATCATTTTATCATTTTCTGATATTCTAATAAACTAAATTTTTTTTCATCCCTTATTTCTTCATCCCCTTCTTACAAAGGGATGATTCAGGGGATGAGAAAATTTTTGGTTGCAACGAACATCTTAAAAACTTTTATCAACATAACTCAAAAATTTTATTTTAATTTTTTCATCCCCTAATAAGGGTTGTTTTTAGTATAAGGAATGAAAATGTTTCAAAAATCAAAGAGTTTTCTTATTATTTGGATAAATCAGCATTAAAATTTCTAAATAAATTTAGTAAATATTTTTGATAATGACATTTGAGTTTATATATTATTATTATACGTTGAAATATAATGTGGAAATGATGCGAGGATAAAATAGCCAGTGGGGGAAATTAGAGATTTGACATTTACGAGTCAATAAAATCATTGCACAGGCATTGAAACATTTGTGGGGATGGTATTTTGCTACGATATATATTGCGTTTTGTTTTGCCAGAGTAGTGTCAGGGGTTAATTCGAAATATGTGTGCGCCAATTGCAACGGCCTAGCAAAAATACGTATATATGAAGGGTAGTATGTAATTTTAAAATTCTAGTGACAACTCCGTGTCGACGTCTTACTCATTCGCTGTCTAGTTTTTTTTTATGTGTCTAAGTTTGACTACTTTTCCCCTATTTTTTTATTCTATTTTGTTTTATTTCATTTTATTTTTTTTTCTCGCACGGTCGCACCTAACTTCGTTTCCTGCTGAAAATTCGCTCTCTCTGCAACGTCGCGATCCTACCCTACCGAGTTTTCAACCCTCCCAAGTGTGCTTCTGTCTCTCACCGAGAGAAATTCCTCAATTTCATTTTAAAGTCGATATTGAATTTTCACGAAAAATTTTTGTCCCAAAATGCATTCTGCATTGGATGATAAAAAAAAAATATTCATCCCTTAAATAGAAAAAAATAATTAAAAAATTTTTCCATCAAAATCATAAACAAAAGTATTCTAAAAATTCATTAATTTTTTTTTTAGTCTTAATCCCCTAGTTTTTTGATTGGATGACAGGGGTGAAAATCATAAGGGTTAGATAAGAAGTAAAAAAAAAAAACAATCGACAAAAATTCAAATTTCAGTAAATAAACAAATAAAAATAGAAATTTGAAGAAAAAAATTCATCCCTTAAACTTTTGAATAATTTAGGGGGTAGAATAGGAGGGTGGAATTTGACATTTGGCAACAACACACGTATCTAAGCATTGAAATTCCGTCGAATTCGAAACTCGGAAGAAGTTAGTTTTGAATTTAAGCGAGATGGTGCAAAGGGTGCGGGGGTGAAAGTGACGGAGGGTTGGAGTAAGGGTCGAAATATCGTCATGCATCTAGGCGGCGGTATATGTGAAACTCCAAGAGGGTCACCAGAGACAGTTTGCTCCTACATTGATATATACAGTGCCCAAGGGGTGGCAGGGGGTTGAAACTCGAAGGAAAAGTTTTAGTGCCACCTCTCGCTCTGCAGTTTGCGTATCAAAACAGCTTCGTCTCTCTTTTGATGGTCAAAGTGCACCGATCTCCGCTGCATCCCCATGCACAACCCTTGTCCGAGAGGGTGGGAGTGAGTTTTGCGATTTATTTCGCGGTCATCAGGGAGAGAAACAAGTGAGAGAGCGAAACCAACGGGAAAACAACTCGGCAATCAGTACATACATTCGAGTTTCAAAAGTCTCAGACTCGAATCGCATTTTCCACCCTCATATGTCGGCTTTAATCTACCCCTCTATACTTTGCGCATCTCTGACCAGTCAAATGAACATTTTCCATTGTTGGAAATTCTTCAAATTATTTCAGAAAAGTACGTTAAAGTATTTTATTATTTAACAAACAATATGTAATTTTTTACGGGAGAAATATAAACAAAAAAAATTTTTTACCCTCATAAAATGGAAATTTTTGTTTAACATTTTTTTATCATTAAAAGTATTTAAATTAAAAAATAATGATAAATTATTTTTTATTTTATTCATATTTCTATTTGAAAATTAACCCCCTATCAACCCCCACCGTCAAATATTATCATTAAAAAAAATTAGGAATTAAATACCAAGTAAGAAATAATTAATAAATTAAAACAAAAATCAATCAATATACTCAAAAAAAAACCACCCTTTTTAATTTCAACCCTTAAATCTATTCCACCTATAAATATTTTATTTTCAATATCCTTGAAGAAAAAAAATGCCCAAAAAAAAAAAGTTAAGTTTCAAATACAGCGAAACTATCGATTGAATGCAAACCCCCTACCCCAAAGAGTAATTATTTCACAACTTTCCACAGGGGTAAAAGATATCGACGCGACACGACTCGGGAGGATCTCCTTACCGCTCTCGCTAAAGCCGCAAGAGATCGAAGTCCCGATAACTCGCGACACGACCGCGATATTCTAAGACGGGGGTTGGCGATAGCTACCCCTAAACCACTGCAACCAATACCGATCTTATACCCGCGCCCTCTATTATATAATATATGTCTGCATATATATATAACCGGGTGAAGTTCAACCTCGGGAATTTAATCAGGCGTTTTCCGGTAAATTATTACGCAATTTGCAATGCCCTTCTTGTGGGCCCGTTAACCCCCACCCGTCACTATCAACCCCTTCTTAAATAACAAGGTCATCAACCTTTCCCAGTCAATTTTACAAAAATTTTCCAATAAAAATATTCCAATTCCACTTTTTTTTTTTTTTTTTAATTTTTCAAACGAAAAAAATTTTTTTTTTCACTGAAAAACCATTTTTTTCGTATAAAAAAAAAAAATTTACTTTTAATTATTACAGTGAATTGAGCTCATTAAATTACCTTTTAATGATTCAAAACATGTTGCATAATTTTTTTGTTCATTAAAATAGAAAGAATTTTTTTTTTTTTCGATTTTTCATTGTTTAAAACCGAGAATAATAGTATAACTTAATGAGAATACTTGTAAGGGGTGCGTTGGGAGTAAAAGTTTGTTGCTAAACCGAGTAATAATTAGTTAGAATTCTCGAAGGCTTTTTATGATCGTCTTTTATATCTTTACTGGCCTCTGTCAAAAGTTTAGTAGTAATTGTTTGCCTGAGATAAATATTAGGGGGTAGATTTAGATCAATATATAGGGAGTTTTATGTCAAGAGTGTTTTTAAACTTTGCTAAAAGTTGTTAATAACAATTTTAAATGGCTTGTTGCATTTATGATTGGCGCGTGCGTGGATTTTAGAATTTTTACGACTTTAAATTTCCTTGCAATCTCATACACTTCCGGATATTCAAGCTTGGAATTTCTGGAATTGTGAATATTTCCCGTGATGATGAAACAAATCTATATATAACTATAACAGTATATATATCCTATAAATCAATTGTTAAATAATTTTAACTTAAAATAAATTTTGTATTTTATTTCCACAGACAAAAAAAAAAAAATAGTATTAATCATTGAAATAAATTGAATAGTGTTGAATAGTATTTTTTTTATGATAGAAAATTATTTAGAGATAAATTTTTTAAGGTTGAAAAATTTGTTTGTTAACAAAATTACGACAAATTTTAATATTAACGTCAGTTTTTTCCATCTTGGAAACGTACGTAAATTGATCAACGATGATTTTTGGCGCGCTCAAAGGCCCATAAAACGTTGCGACGTGTGGTCGAATGTTTACAAGAGTTATTTTTGGACACGACTGAAACGGGTTAACATAAGCAAACGTATATATACATAAACCTGCAGGGAAATTTTATGCTTATAGTCTCAGACATGTATTCCAGTTAAAATAATCAAGAAATAATTATTATTTAATGCTTAAAATTTTTCAATTTTTATATAAAATTTAGATATCCAACTAATCCAAAAAGTGGAAAAAAAATGAGAAAAAAAAAATATTTTCAAGTAATTTTTTAGAATTAATTGAAAAAAAAAAAAAAAAAAAAAATTTTCTATAAAATATTTCAAAAATTTAATCAACTCAAAAAATTAAAAACAACATTTTTTATCCTTTATCAAAAAAAAAAAAAATTTTTTTTAATTCAAAAAATATCTAGGATGAAAAAATAATGATAAAAAAAAATTTTGAATTTCGATTTTAATGAATTTTTGAATAAAAAAAAAAAAAAAAGAGAAAAAAATTAATTTAGAGTTGAATTTTGATGCAAAAATTAATGATTATGCATAAATATAGATAATGCAAGTGACTGAAGCAAATTTTGCTAATTTGGAAATAGTATCGAGTTTGGTGTAAACGTATTCACATGGAAAGTTGAGAATCACTGGCGAGCATTCGAGTCTGCGGCTAACCACGTCACGTGGCATAGTCCGAGCAGCTTAACGTAGAAACTTGAATTCGAATATGTATTTACCTATAGTGTATATGCAACGAGAGTACCTAACGCAACCATTGTACTGTCCAATTTGGCTATGCACGTATACAAATGAAGATAAGCTTCTCTCGATGCTCTCCCGTTCCTTCTGATGCCCCTCTAAGCCCTGGCTATAGGGAAACACCAACAACGAGGCTAAATTTTCGTAGTATGTGAGTTGCACGAAACATGTATCGACAATTTAAAAGCACCAGCGATAAGTTATCAGTGTTATTTGACCAGTGTAGTTGAAATGAGAAGCCGTGTTTTGTATGTTTACCTGGGGGTTTTTTTTTTGTTTGTTTTTGTTTCATTTGAAAGCAAATATCTTGAGGAAGCATTGAAATATCACTAATTTTACACATAACCTTTTTTATAGATATTGAAATTTCCAAAAAAATTATTTATTCAAAAATTTTTTTATCATCATTAGTTTTTAAAATACTTTTAAAACAATAAAAATTAATTTCTACCATATTTTATTCAAGATGAATAAAACGAAATTTTTAAATAATCCAAATATCTCAAAAACCGTTAGATTTAAAAAAAATTTTCAAAATACCTTTTTTATAGTTTATAAAATTTTGAAAAAAATTTATTTAAAAAATTTTTTTCTATCTTTAATAATTTTCAAGATATCTTCAAAATAGTAAGAAAAAATTAAACAAGATTGTAATTTAAAAAATCTAAAAAATGCTTTTTTATGCAACAAATTCACTTTTATTACGATAAAAACAACCCCTTGAATATATTATGTCTTTCATAACTTATCTGATAAGAGAATTGTCGTGTCGTAAAATGTATGGCTAAAGAAAGACGCAAAAAAAAATCCTCAATATGACAAAGAGAAAAAATATAAAATTTATCATTTCAAGTAACTAATTTAGGTATGTAGGTTTTTTACAACTTTTATATATCGACTCACCGAATACTGTGGATTCCAGCTGGGCTTGTTGATGGCCTCGGGGCGAATCGGGGGCACCTGAAACGTGAGATATACGTTACTGTTAGCATTATTGTCCTGTCTCACGAGACAATAAGTACACGGTCACGTGACATTTAAGAGTTGACATTAAACCTCAGTCCCAATGGGGCTTTCTCAAGTACTGCTCTGCTTGCACACACACGAAAGGTCGGAAAAAGTGTATTATATACATAGAGATCTCGTCATCCAACTTGCTTTCGGTGTTTTGCTAATGTCCTCAAGGGGTGTGTTATTATTTTCTTTCTTTTTTTTTTTACGCTGGCTTTCAGACTCCACTTTACGACGCTCGTAACAGAGAGTGAATAGGAGCACCCCCTTGATGCCCGTTAAATCCATGAATTTCAATGGCGAATAATATTTTACTTGATGGATTTTCATTTTGAAAGCTATACGTATACTTGCTTCTACAATTAAATTTCATTCAACTTTGGTAAATTAATTATATACCCTGATGGTTTTATAGGAATTCTTTGTTGAAACCTGAGTAATTTTCGTATTAGTGAGGGATTATTGATTAAAATTATTAGAGGAAGATTTAATGATTTTCAATTCGTTATTTTTAATGATGAGTATAAAAAAAAATTTTATTTTTTAAATATCTTGAAAAAAAAATTGAGTTATCGATTTTTTATAAGATAACTTTTTTTTAGCCCTTAAAATTTTCTAGAAAAAAGGTTCTTTTATAAAATCTTGTATTTTCAATATTTACAACAATATTTAAATAAAAAAAAAATCGATTTTTTTTTTCGTCATATAAACCAAAGTTTACAAAACCTCATGTAAACCCATTTTAAACCCAAAATTCGACCTAAATGACCTGAATATTTTTTATAGCCCTTAAAATTTTCTACAATAAAGATTCCTTGCAAAAATCTTGTATTTTCAATATTTACAAGAATATTAAAACTCTAAAAAATTTCAATATAAACTGTGACCAAAAATGAGTGAAGCTTTTTCTCGAGATTTGGTTTTTTTTTTTTTCTTAATAACCCATAACGTCAGGGATGATGATGAAGGAACGAAAGTGTTTGGGGAAGACCACGAGACTTTGAGGGACTATGAGAGAGGTTAACGGAGCATGCACGCCGCGATGGTGGAGCCCATCTCCATCCCTCATCAAAGTCACGTTGTCGTGCGAAAGTACGCGGGAAACATAAAATAAAAAATCGATTTGAAATGGATGAAAAATTGAACGGTAATAACAGTGGGTGGATATATAGTCTACTAAAGAATTAGTTCGGGGTCGTTCGGTTTTCCAAAAAGGGCTTTTACAAATGTGTATCCATCAGTCACGTTGCAAATCTACATGGGTTATAACGTGCACATGTCAATTTAATGCAACTAGAAGCTCTCGAGAATATGTCAGTTGGACATTTTGTAAACGTAATATTGACTGAAATTTCATAATATTATTGAGTAACACTGCAAGCTACAATTTACATAGAGGGAGCTATTATTTGTTCTCCTCCCAATTATCTCGACTACATTCGAGAGAGCATTCAACATATTGTTTAATTTAAATTATTCTTTATTCTTTTACTTGCAATATATTAGAATTATTGTATAGATATTTTTATAAATTATGAGAATATTTACAAAAAAAAAAACCCGTAAAATAATTTTCATTTCCATTTTCATTTCTTTCACAAAAAATCACTATTTTCCAACTATTTTTAATTTTACGATATCCTAAAAGAAAAAAAAAAAAAAAAAAAACCCGTTAAAACCCAACCAAAAAAAACAACAACTAAACACTGATGTGGAAAAAACCACTTAACCCAATTCCTCAACAACAACAACAACAAAAAAATAATTGCAAGCTCTGAGGCCTCTGGCTGTTGCACTTTGAGTCAGGCGATAAATTCGCAAACATTCGCAATACAGAGAGTGATTTAACTCTGGTGAAGAGGACGAGGGTGTAGATTTCTTCGCGGCATGAGTCTGGCGCCTTGTGTAAATTCCCTTAATGAAAGTTCCCCGGTATGTTTCACGATCGTATTAAAGCTGCAAAGCTGCTAAAAGGACAGGTCATACATATAATAACGCACGACAGAGTTGCCTCGTGTCCTATTTATTTTTCATCCCCTTTCATGTCGGTTGCAACTACTTGGCGTTTTATTAAATTCACACCAGCGAGTGAATTCAAGGAAGAAAAAAAAAAAAAATTATTCAACCTAGCAAAACAATAACCAAACAAAATATAATTGAAAAAATTTTTTTTTATCGTATGTTAATTTTAATGCATAGTTTATTATTTTTTTGATTTTGTGAAAAATAAAAAAAATTGTTTGAAGCAGAAAAATTCTTGTAGACTCATGTCTACTGTCCTTTATCGCTTCGTTTGCTTCGACTAATCGATCCTTCCCCCTGATCGACGAGTAAACGGACTTATTCGAGCCTGCAAAATATTATTACGCGCTCGGGCGCATTCGATCGGGCTTCGCTGCTTGCGTAACCCGTCAACGACAGCGATATCTCGTTGTATACATGCAATAATGTTACACGGGGGTTGAATCTCGAGGACAAATCAATTTTTTTTTTTTTATTTCGACTCGTCAAGAATACCATTGAGATGGATAAATAAAAATAAACACGCGCGTACCAACATTGATATTGTGTTTATATTCCGGTATTTTAGAACATTTCTACAGAGGCGCCATTGTTTGGTCCTGCGGGACGACAAAACCATTCGGGTTATTGTCCTCCATCCCTCTTCTGTCCCTTTCGCCCCATTGAACTTCATTGAGTGTTGCAATATCTACCTACATATACCATTCAGATATATGCGAAATTTAATTTTTTCTTTTTCACAATCATATTTTATCAGTTTTCAAAAAAAAAATTGGGAAGATTTTTTTTCCAAAAAATATTTTTGAAAATATAACGCTATGGAATTATTGTAGATTTTCTACATTAAAAAAAAAAAAAAAAAATCAATACAAATTTTTTTAATTTTCGAATTTTCGTTAAAATTGAAAATTTCAATATATATATATTTTTCTATTAAAATAAGGTGGAAATATATTTTACTTTAGAAAAAAAATATTTCAATCATTAAAATTTGATTATAAAAAATTTCAAACAAAAAAATCGAAAATTTTGATAATTTCACAATTGAAAATTTAAAGATAAAAATATATTTTTTGCTACACATACGATTGAAAAATTGAAAAATAAATTTCTGAAATAAAAAATTAATTGAGAGACAAAAAAATTTTATAAACTTCAAGGGGTTATCAAACTCGTTAAATTGCAAGCTTTAAAAAGTCGCCCAGTGTTGTCGTTGTTGAGTACATAGTATATACATATATAATATATAAAATGGCAGTAGTATAGCACCAGTGTGAGTCAGTTGCCATAATTTAGCCGAGGAGTTTAATAAGGTATGCCAAGGGCCACCCGTTGACGCTAGAAAATGTCAATATGTCCTGGAACGTGAGTGATATACTTTCGAAATAGCGCCAAGCGTGTATTCTCAACTGATATATATTTTCCTTAAGAAAATCGAGAAGAGAAAAACAAGTCCTCTTTACACCATTATCCCACTGTCATTAAAAAAAAATATATACCCCACTTAAAAACTACTTTAATTTATTTCAAGTGTTCTAAAGCCTTTGATTTGCTTTTTTTTAAATAAATTTCTTGGATATTCAACTATGCGTCCTTATATAACGCAACTATTTCACAATTATATCCCATAAATTTGAAAATTTGAGGTTTGGGGGTGTGCAATGATCTTTAAAATGATGCCAGAGGGTTGCAATTTTTTTTAAATACTTTTAGCACTCTAAACTAAATGTAGAAAAAATATCGTACCTATTTAAAAATTTTTTCCTCCCCTAAACTCTCCTCTAAACTCAATTTTTTAAACATTTACATTTTTATTCGTGTTATCGAATGTTGGTATGCATGCTCGGCTATCGAATTGTAATTATACTCTCTCTGGCGCGATCAAGCGTGCAATTAGACTGCAATTAGATGGTGCTCCTAATTACAGCAATAATAATCATTAATTACATCTTTATTATCGAATTAAAAAAAAAATACCAAAAAAAAAAAAAAATGTTTCCCATTAAATTAAAAATCAAGCAAATTTTTTTCAAGATTAAAAAATATACTTTTTTAATTGAATAAAATTTTAAAACTCAATTCATCAATAAGAAAAAAAAAAAACAAGAAAAATAGTCAATTTTTCTCGAGTTAAAAATTTTTTAAATAAAAAAACAAATTTTTTTATTGGAATAAAAAGATAAAAAAAAACTTTGGTTAAAGTTTGAAGAACCTCCCTTATAGATATCGTCAAGCAATCCACCCCCATCACAACAATCCGTTAAAGACACTTAAAAAAAAAAAAACTAGCGGAAGGTGTCTGTCGATAATACAGCGAGTCACAGAGACGTGAGAGAACTTGATTAATTACTGAGGCGCACAAGTTGGGATGCATTTTAAGGGATACAACTAATTTTATTATTATTTTTTTTTTTTTCTCTCCAGAAAGAAAATTTAAATATTGTGAGACTAGAATTTATAATATACATCAGAGAGAGGTCTTTTGAAATTGCCAGACACGTTCGTGTGGACATGAAGTGAAAAAAAATCAACAAAAACAAAGAAAGGGACGCGCGCACGAGTCTTTTAAATATTATACGGGTTAAAAAAGAAAAGTAAAAAATATAAAAGGAGGTCATATACGTACATATAGTCAAAATAGGGAGTTACTCGCACACACGTTCTGGGTTTTCCACGATTTCTAAGCATTATCGGCGCTGAGTATATTTATCGTTGGGTTGGCGGCCCGCTCGTTCGGGTTTCCGGTGTTAAAGTTTATTTATGGCACCCGCACGTTGCCGATGAATTTTCGTTGTGCACCAAATACACACATATATGAGTGTTTATATACCAATATTCTCACGCGCAGTTTAAATAAAGTTAAATATCTCTTGACAAACTTATTCTCACACATTTTAAAGCATTTTTTTTCACCCTTAAAATTTATTTAACACTATTTTATCACTATATTTCATTTATATTTAACAGAAAAAAAAAGCGAAAAAAACGATGAAACAAGACAATTATAACCGAAAAAAGGCATAAAAGTCCAATTTTAACCAACAAGAAATTTAGTTTTTTTAAAATATCTCAAAAATTAATTAAGATACAAAAAATATAAATCAGAACTTTTTTATAGACAATTCAATTTTCTACAAATTATATTCTCAATAAATTGCCGAAATTTTTGATATTTTTCAAAATATCACTAAAAATAGAAATTATGAAAATATTTATTTTTTCAAATTCTGCATTTTTCACGTTTATTTAATCAAAAATATAAAGATTATTAAATATTGTAAAAAAAACTGTTAAAAAATAGAAAACAATTTTGTATAAAAAAAAATAACCAATTTTATAATTTTTGGCTATTTTTATTTTTTGAGTAGAATAATCTACGTTACGTCAGCCAAAAGCCAAGATTATTTTTTATTTTTTAATTAAATTAATTCAAATAAAAAATATTCGTACATTTAGCTGAGATAAAATCGAAAAATTTTTTTTAATTAAATTTCAAAAGGAATCTCACGATTTTGACGATTTTTTTTTTTTAGTTTTTTAATGATAACTCAATAACTAAACTAGTTAATAAAAAATATCATGAATGTTTAAATATAGAGATTACAATTTCCGACAAAAAATGTTAGATAAATTTTTTTTTTTTTTCATCTCCTACAGTTTTTTACGATATTACTAATTTTTTTTAATTTCTATTTTTCAAAATATCTCGCAAAAAAAAGTAAAATTTCAAAAAACTTTATCTAACATTTTTTATAGAAAATTAAATTTTAAATCATTTAAAATTCATAAAATTTTTCATTATCTCGCTTAGTTATTGAGTTATCAGCCAAAAACTAATAAAATCCTATAAAATCATGAGATTTTCCAAGAACTATGCCTTTTAAAAATTTTTCCTCACCATTAAACAATTGTCAATTAATTTTTTTAATAAAATTCAACTAAAAAAAAAAAAAAAAACTAAAACCAACTATATTCGGCTAGACAGCATAGATTTTACTACTAAAAAACATTTTTAATCAAATGCTATTAAAATTTTCATTCGATGAATAATTAATAATTTTTCAATTGCTGGTAAATATTTAATTCTAAAAATCCATCCACCATATCAATGAAATAGTTTTATTTGATATAAAAAATTTAAGAAGTTAAACCGCGAGTCGATTTGGCGATTTGGTGTAGATTAAGAAGAAATAGAGTGGAAAACGTGGAAGGAAAAGAGTAATAGTGGTGCGGGTTGTATAAGAAAAATGTCGAGGCTTGGCAAACGCGCGCGCAAGGCAACGTAAATTGATATCGGGAACAAAATGGCTGTTTGAACAGGTGACTCGACAGCTGTTGCTTTGGAGAACCTTTATTCCACCCTCATTCCAGAACGCGCTTACTGCACTATACTCTATCTTCTACACACATATGTATACCTGCAAATATATACACCGCGGCAAAACAAGCGTCACACTGCATCGAGGTGGCAAGCACGTGCCACATCTCTCTCGTTGCAGAGCATGCTATTGCTTCGTTTACGCTTCTTGCAACATATCCGGCACGTATGCCTTGTCCTCCCTCTACTTAAAAATTATATTTGTCAAATAACAACATGTGCATGTATCTTTGTATCTAATCGACCGGAAATTAAATCATTTACGTCCTAAATAATTCAATGGCTGATTCAATCGAAATATCATCGAAAAAAAAGAAGATTTTTTTACCTAAACCTGAAAAAAGGAATGTTTAACGTTGAAAAAAAAAATAAATCTTAAAAAATTTATTATTTTTACGCTAGAACGCACCGAAAAAGTAATGTAAATGAAACCAGGAAAAATCCTGAAGCCTCAACGATGCATTTAGACCTCTGTGATTTAATGAAAAGTCAACTTTAAAGCTTTGTTATTATATAGCGAGGACATTTAAGTGTTAGCAGAACAAAAACAAAATATTTTCTATCATCTACCCTCGTCTGACTATATTTTCCGAGTGGAAAAAAAATTTAATTACAATTTATATTGATAAGAAATTACAGAAAAAATCATTTAAGCGATGAAAATATGATGAAAAATAAATTTGAATAGAAATAATGTTTTTTTATGAATTTTTCTTGGTCCTCTGAAGTGTCTCAAAGGTTGTAAAACTGATGATAAAATTTAAAAGAATAAAAAATAAGACGAAAAATAAAGTGAAAAAAAAAAAATTTTTTAAAAAATAAAAATAAAAATAAAAATTAAAAAAATTTTTAAAAAATTATTATTATTTAAAAAATTTTTTTTATAAAATAAAAATTTTTTTTTTTTAATTTTATAATAATGTAAAATGCATGTAATAGCAAAGAGTGTATGTCAATGTTTATATAAATATTAATATAAATTTGTACCTGAAAAATTTTTCTTTACCTTTTGCAATATTCCCCGTGTTTATATTAATATTTATATATATTTATATTATGTATATAAAATGAAAAGGATGATTGAAACACACGCGAACAGTTTTACTGGATGTTCACACTAGAATATTCAGTGGCAACCTAGATTTTAACGACTTGTGTGTGTGCAATGTGTAACGTGTGCGCCACTGACACTTTGTTTGCAGATTCGCTCTCGGTTTCATTGCTTTTCACCTTAGATTTTAACGACTTGTGTGTGTGCAATGTGTAACGTGTGCGCCACTGACACTTTGTTTGCAGATTCGCTCTCGGTTTCATTGCTTTTCACCTGTGACGAACAATTTCTCTAAATTTTTAACTTTATTTTAATGTTCGGTGCACGACACATCATGACACCGAATATTACTCCGATATCGCGCCTTCCGGTGTTTATGTCTGCGCGCTCGGACCGTCCACCTCGCGATAAAGAATTGGATCGAGTAACTCGGGACTCGACAATCAATTCTAAGGAAATTTGGGCCTACGTGACAAATATCGCTGCACGTGCACTCCGGATCACGTG